>JAUZNC010059550.1:0-92805 GCA_034780395.1 Vannuccia rotundouncinata | reverse complement strand
TTTTTAATATTGCCTAGTGCTTTAGGCATATTTTAAACTGCCTGGGCATTTTGAACATTGCCAGATTTGACAGATTGTCTGTAACATATATACCTACTCATATATATGTTGAGCACCCCCTTTGGCATATGTTTGCTAAAATGGCAATGAGTCAGCTCAGATTTTATTGGTACAATATGGTTTGGTGGTGTTTAATTAGAAATTTGAGGATATTCATCTGTTTTCTGAATGAAATTTCGACAGTCATAAATGTATTATATATATTAATATAATATAACTAATTGTCAGTCAAGGTTGTTTGATTTGTGGGTTACTGGGTTGTTGACTTAATTATATAATACATATTTAAATTTCCATTTAACTATATTATAAGCTCTATTTTAATTAATTGTACGTATATTATTTATGTTCAAATTGTACATTATATGTATTTAGTACTAAATGTAACATTGTTGTTTGCTTAATGATGTACATGATCGATGATATATATTAATCTATCCCTGTCCGTCTATCACGTGATCATGGTTTCAAACGAATTCTTAAAAAATATTAGTATCCCTACGAATTTAAATGTTTTATTTTTATATTTATGTAACTTTTACAAAACAATGTTAAGTTATTTAAAATGATTTTCTCCACATAAATTATCATTTGTTGCTATTAAAATATGTAATAAAGAATTTTGTGATTAATTGATAAAATTTAAAACCAATTAATTAAATTTAAGAATATTATATTACTTATTGTATATTATAATATACATTTTACCTATACTAATTTCATATTAAGTAATCTGATTAAGTATTATAAAAACTAGGACACATTAAAAATCGTTGTATTTATATAAAGAACATAAATTATAATAATTAAATGTTCCGCATATTGATCGAATTCATAACTTTGGTGAAATATGTATATATATATACATAAAATTGATTGTCATGGTGTACCGCATTTTCCTGACACATATCATCCGCATAAGTTCTGTAATTATTATAAGGTATATATAGTTGATAGGTTATCAATTAATTGACTGCTGTTCACGCATCGTTTGCTGGAATGTATTGAACAATGCAATTTTTACTTCGTATATACTGAATAAACTTTTAAAGGTTTAATTGACTTCAGAAAATGAACTTGATAACCAACAACATAAAACTTTATAGTGACATAAGGTGCGGCTATTATATAATCACAAAATTTCTATGGTTCATCATAAGTATATAGGTGATCATGATTCTGTAAAAAAGTGTGAGAAATATTTTATGATTTTGCTTAATTGTCAAGTTTTGCTTTTTGGTCTTCAATGCTATTATTCTTAATATTATAATATATCACATATTTATATTAAAACTATACGTACTTAAATATTTACTTATAAAGTTATATTTAGCTATATATTATACTAATATAATGTATAATATACAATGCGATTTGCATTAAATAGTTGTCGTGGGATACAATAATATATAGCCATATATACATAGAGCTAGGGATGGTACTATTTAAAAAATTATACTGATTAATTATAGGCGGCATTCTAATGATAATAAATATTATATTAGTATTTTATTAAAAAAAGTTTTTGGCTGCGATGCATACAATCAAATTTTATAGAGATTTTTCTTTCAAATACTTAACGTCGATTAATAGTCGTTATTGATTAACCGAAATAATAGTTTTTTGAATTTAAATAATCTAGATAAAAATTAATATAGCTATATAGTATGTAAATTAAAATTGTTATATATATAGATAACTCACTAAATAAATACTATAATTAAATAATATAACAAACAAAGGATTTTGTTAGTCTATAATAGAAGAATAGGAATACAAGTTATACACTATATCAAGTAATAAAATACAGTATATATATACGATAAAGAAATCTATGATTTTGAATATTATATACAATAATAAAATGATAGACATTTTATTACGTCGACTGTAATAGAACGAACGAAGTGAGTTCTAATAAAAATTGTCGTGATACTATGTCTATCATTTTATTAATTTAATGAAATATAAATGCTTGTCCTCTCACCCACTCCTTACTCTATGCTCTCACCCATATGTTAATTTAAATATTGATATTTTAAACAGATTTGTAATAAAGTATTTTATTAAATCTGTTTATTATGAAGGAATTATTTCACTACAGAAATAATAGAACAGAAGTTAAACACGGCAAATGAGAGGCACATTTTATTATATATTTATCATATTTATTCTACGTTTACAGGTTTCTCGGCTTCCTTGTCTATTAATTTCTGTATCAAATACTAAGATAGTTATTAAGCGCTACGTAGACATTACACCATAACCACAAAGTATAGATCAAAGATGTTGTAGTAACTATAGTAATTATACCTCTATGCTATAGATATATAATGTCTATGAAGAGCTATTTACATATTATATGAAATATCACGACAATATACACGTTTTATCGACCTTGTAAGAAATCAATTAACTCTAAGCTGATTGGTTGAAAACACTAAAGCAGATTGCTTGAATGATATCACTATAGAGAAACCACGCGTCCTTCGTCTACTCTTTCCCTACTCTTACCCAATAAAATACCGAGCAGTATATTGACATCTTAGTGTAGACGTGACTATCAGTTCACTCTTGTATGCTTGTTTGATTTGGTACATTGTTTTTTGTTGTGAAGGGGCGAAGTGGAAATTACTGAGTTTAAAATGTTGGAAAATCCTATTCATCACTTCCAGACTCCCGCGGGAGTACATGTATCTAATTCTATGCCAACTCCATCACTGCCTAAGATAAACGGTTTTTATATCACTGAAGAATCTATTCATAAGTCAATTGTTAAATCACCAGAAACCGTTCAAGCCCCAGAAACCGTTCAAGCCCTAGAAACCGTTGAACCCCCAGAAACCGTTCAATCCAGTTCCAAAGTAAGACGTCAAAACAGAAAATTTGGTACCAAAGTTGCATCCCTTCCCGATTTCACTATTTTTCTGAAAAATGCCAAAATAGACGAAGAAGATGGATCCATTAGCGATAGTGAAATCGATAAACCGAAAGCTCGATCACCCGATCGTGCTCGAGTGAGAAGATCTTCAATTGTGCAGCCGGACATTACAGACAATAATAATGCTGGCTCTGTTACCGATGTAACACGACTGGTTGAAAGGGTACGGAAAATCAAGAAGTCAGTTTGCTTTGCTGATGAGAAAGGATTAAAACTAACAAAGGTGAAAATAATGTCCGAATCGTCCAACACACCGCCATTTTTAAAAAGAAGTGAGTTTTTTAACAATTTAGTTGTATTTTGTTTTTAAATTTAGGTTGTCTGCCACTTGTCTATTTTTCGGAATAGTAAAATCTACTTAGTTTTGATATTATTGATCGGTGTTAGTGGTGTGAACCTTGCGCCGATTTTTCATTTAGTAAATAGTAAATTTTAGTAAACATTTAGTAAATAGTAAATTTTAGTAAACATTTAGTAAATAGTAAAATTTATATGGATATAGTTTAATGTATTTTGGTTTAATTGTTTTAATATATATGTATCTGTATGTATTGTAGTTGCGTTATTATATTATTATCTAATAGTATAGTATCATGGGCATAACTAGGAATTTGAGGTGGCCCGGGCGAAGACTGGGTCAAAAGTTTTTAAGGTCCATTGGTGTAGCCCCCCGGAAAATTGTTCAATGTCTTAAATTATAATGAAGCAATATTAGAGCATGAAAAACCGAGGGAATAAGTATCAATAAAAATACAATATAAAAACATCATGAAAATTGTATTAGTATAAAATATATACAACACAATTGATATATAAATTAAAATTTATTATAATGAAAAAAAAATTGTTAAAAGGTATATAAAAATATGTAAATTTTAATAAAACTAAATTTGCTTAATTTGCTAAACGACACACACAAGACAGTGTAATGTATGCATTCTAATATAGTAATTTGCACTGTATTAATGGCAAGTTACGTGCCTGAGTATAGTATAGAATAGTATACAAATTAATTTATACGATAATATCTTTAACACTTTTGACACCTCAAACAATTTTAAGCTATTTAAAATTCAAATTATCTATTTGTCACGCATCCTCCTTCCTCCGGCGAAAATCCTGTGCCTCTGATTAAAGTATTTTTCAAACTAAATAAAGGCATACACTTGAAATTGTTAATTATTATTAATGGTTAAAAAATAAATTAAAAGTAGAATACCTATTTTTTCGTAAAAATCTCCTGAAATAAATGTAATTAATTATTCATAATATTAATTTATTACAGTATAGATTTTTACGAGAAAATAAGTATTCTATTTTTTAATATTACTTTTAAACAATTAATAAGAATTAACAATTTCCAGTTTATACGAGTTTATTTAGTTTATAAAAAATACTTTAGTCAGAGCATTTTTGCCAGAGGAACGAGAATGTATTTTTTGTTAGCGTACCATATAAATGGATAATTTTTATATTAAAATAGCTACAAATGTATTACAAACAGTTTTGTAATGGAGTTCGTCAAAAATGATCACGAGATCATCGTATCTACACAATTGGATTGTTAGGGAATTCAAATAATGCAATGACCTTTCATAGATTAATAAATATTTTTTATTCATTGTAGGTGTTATTGAGAAGCATCTCATCACAGCTACAAGCGATTCACTTCATAATGGCAATATCAGAATTTGGCTCACACAATTTTCTCAGCCAGCCTCACAGTACCTCGCATTCCGGGAAAAATTAGACTCTTTTCAGGTCTCTCTGGAAAATGTTATCACAGATGGGGATATTGTTAGTGGAACAGTCAAAGTGAAAAACATAAGCTTTGAAAAAAAGGTATTTTTACGCGTCACCTACGATAAATGGACAAGCCATGAGGATGTAAACGCATCATTCTTTGCAGCCGGTGATATGCCTGGACGATACGATACTTTTGTGTTTAAATTTCAAATTCCGCCTAACATCTCATCTTCAATGGACATGGAAGAGCGAGCAGAGTTTTGTGTGTGTTTCAGGTGTGAGCAGGGTGAATTTTGGGATAATAACTCTGGAAGCAACTATGTATTAATACATGAAAAACCTACATCGAATTCAGCCTCTTGCCCTAACATGTATACAAATGACTATAAACCTAATTTCACTGGGTATGATTCTCTCACAACATTTAGAGCGTGGCGTCACTATTCTTCAGAAGCTAGCTACTACTAAGAAAATTATGATTTTATTCTTTACTCTTTACTGTATATCGTTGAAATATTTGTTATACTTTCTAATATTTATTTGTATATTGACTTTCGTGTTTATAGAAGCAGTACTTTTGCATTTCGTAATTGTGAGCATCTATCTATGTCTTTCATCCTAAATCGACCTAACGTCCATTTGCAGGGACTAATTTAGATTAACACTGTGTTGCACTTGTTGTTTTTGCACTCTATATTAGAGTATAAACATTAAAATAATACATGCTCACTTCATCATGGAGACCATCGACTTAGCTTGCTCAATGGTGTATTTTTCAAATTGTAGTTTTTTTATATTTAATAAGTATGCTAACATAAAATATAATCTTTACATGTAGTATTTTAATACAAGAATCACTATACAATTTTCTATTTTTGATTTGGGAATGTCATGATCTTATCAATTTTTAAAAAAACGCAATTTAGGTTATTCAGCCCAGGTTTTGTTGTTCTTTGAATTAATAAGAACAAATTATTTTAAACACCATAATAGTATAATGTTAATGCTTGTTGGCTTGTAAGGTCGGTTTACACTGTAACGTCTATAAATACTTAGCTTTCGTGATATTTAAAAAAAAAGGATTTCAGTATGTCCGCAAGGCTGTTGTCTATTATTTCCGAAAATAAATTAGTTGGAAAAGAAGTAATTGAATTTGGTTACAAAAAATCCTCTGGTTTGTGTTTCGAACAATTTTATGTAGAAACAATTACACTGCATTGATTCCACAGTTGTATACATATTGCTCTTACTTAATTTAAATAAACATTTTTAATTATGTCATTTTCTTAATATTGTACACTAATGTCATTATACTATGGGATGAAATGTTCTGCAGTTTATTTAAAGCTGAATTGTCTGTTATAACCATACAAATAAAAGGGGCTCCCTAAACATTGATCACTAGATTCGTTCATGGATGTTTATATACACGCAGGATGGTATTGATTAAAAACGCCTCGTTTGCGTTCTCATATAATTATACTACCCCCTAAGAGTGTTTACTCTATTTATAGAGCCACAGCCGGTATTTTCGTTTTGTGAGTAATCTACGACGCCCACGTCGTTAACTCCAAATGCTCTCAATATAAGATAAAAAGAAGTGTCTACGTGACATAATTTGAGACATCTTTGTTCGAATTATGTATTATACTCAAAATGGTAGATCTACTAGTATATTTAGTTTAAATACCAATCATCTAGTCGTTCACTGTTACCTTAGGATTACGTAATATGGCCGTATGATATATTAAATAGTAAACGCTTGATTTGAGCTATTACATGGTTATGTATCTACGAGCGAAGCGAGTTGAATGCATTTTATAGACTAGGAAATTTGAAATCGTCTATATTGAATATGAACTTAGGTACATGTTTTTCTAATAATAATAATTGTATTCTTATATAGCGCCCAAAATTACGGTTATTTTCAGCAAACATTATTCTAATATTTAGGATAATTTACTTTAAAAATAATCTATTTTATTCGAAGATTTTAGAAAATATAATTTGTAATAATAAAATATAGCTTATAATTTAGTATGAATTAGCAAATTCCCTATCAACAGATTGTATTTGTTTTTAAAAGTACGCAGGTATAGTATAATAGCGAATATAGTAAGTAGTATAAATTATATAGTACAGTATAGAAACGAATTTAAGAATAACTCAAAAGCGAACATAGACATATTTTTCAACAACTTTATGATAAGAGAATTTAACCGACGAGTGATCGAGCTAATTTAATTCTCAGTGAAACAAAAAGTTTTTTTACCCATTAACGTATGTAATTTTTTGCAATTATTTGTGTTTAATTGACAGTTGTCAGTTATTTAACAATAGTTCAAAAAGTAGGCATATCTCGTCATGGCAAGCCATATAAAATAGTCCATGAAAAAATGCCATGAAATGAACAAAATGACCAGCATTTATCTAAAATCTTATCGTATTCACTTAAAAAATTATCATATATGAAATTGTAAAAGTAATTGTTAGTTGGTAAATGCGTAAAATTAGACCCAAAGCAATACAAATAAGACACGGATTATAATTGATACATATTTACAATTTGCCTTAAGAAAGATTCCACATTTTAACTATATAATTGCGATTCAACTATATAGTTTATAAGTAACTATACCTACTAATTACACAATGAACTATAAAGAAATGCATTTTGTAAATGCGCACCATTCATGCGCAAAAATTAACCACAATTTGCACTTAGGTTTCAAACTTCCATTGTAATATGATGTAACTCTTATATTATAGCTATTATAGCAAATCTGCATCAACTGTACAACTTTATTCGTAAAATAATTGCACATATACTTATATAATATTATACACATCAATTGCTGTAGCAAACTGTTTTTAACATAAATGTGTCCAGATTCATAAACGAAAAAATAAGCAAATTCAAATCATGTAACTTTATTTTAAATAGTTCGGAATGATATATAACAAGTAAATCATGAAATAAACAACACGGTTTGATCTATACATTTTACGAATAACTCTGCATTGTACACAGATCTACATAAACATATAACAATGTTTGGCTTGTGAATATAATTAGAATGAATAATAGTAACTGAAATTATCTTAGCTTTGTATAAAGGCACATAGTCGAATTATATGCAAGACATTGTATCTTAAACATAGTAAATATTGCGTAAGAATAATTAATTATGGTAGGTAGTAGACTTAATACTGTACACGCTGATGTAAGTTATACGAAAGGCAAATTGTCAACTGAACGAAATAAATTAAATATAACCAAGTATTAAAATACATTGTAGACGGTTATAAAGGGACCGTGGAAATTGTATTCACATTAATATTAAATTATTGTATCATAAAAAAAACATAAAATGCAGCTTCAGTAAGCTGTTGTTATTGCAAAGGAATGATCTATAATTATACAGCATAGACAAGAAAATTTTAAGGATCCAAATAGAAAAAGACTACATTTTCATGATCACAGATTTTGGAAATCAATTACACACTTACATAAATATAATATTTTAAGAAACAGAAGAAAAAATTGTACCAATTGAAACAAGATGATAAAAGTACAACTAACTTCTCCAAAAAGGAGTTCATTGACAGATAAAGCTCGATGAGGATATCGATGACAGAATGATTGATGAGAAAAACACGCGTCCCATCGTCAGTCTGTGGTGGCCGTTCTTGACAATTAGAGAATACAGACAATAACTTAGAGAAGATGGCACCACTATCACTGACAATCCATCATTTAAATGCGCGCGGCCTCATTCAACTACTAACTGCTTTGAAACTCCGGAATGTCAGAATAAGAATAACCTTGATAACCACGGTAAGTGCAATAGGCAATATGGACGTGATAGGCACCTGGGATAAACATGAGACTTCCCAGCAATATCAGCGGCCAGGTTCGGTCTGCGTACTAGAAACAGAAGAAATGAGAAAAAATCTAATTATAGGACCTAACAGAACATTACCTGGGTACCTCTATATACTGGTAGACTATTAAAAAAAAACTAGCTGTGTTAAAAACAAAGTATATTCAGTATTTGTAATAAGTAACAAACGGTTTGTATTAATATAAATTTTTATTTCAAACAACAAATTGAGCGGATATATAAAGTATAACTACTTATGGCATTTCTTAAGATTGAATTAGTGCTTACAAAAGTATGAGTCAAAACCACTTGATAAATTAAAATATTTATTGATAAAATAAGACACCCGAACTTTCGAGAATAATCTATTCACATAATCCTGGAAATAGATGGTCAATAACATCGATGTACTCAAAGGATTTAACCTCAAATGAGAACAGATCACTTGATACTATTAATAATGAAATTAGATATATTACGATTAATATTAAAAAATCCGAATTGAGATTAATACATTCGTCATTGAGAAAATGAATAAAATTTGCTTCAACGACACGTTTGATTTTAATGACATTAGATTGGTGAATAATAGAGGACGAATCAAATTGATGGAATGGTAAAAAATTGTATCGGAATTTAAAAATTTGGCTAACTATTTATTATTTTAACTATCTATTATTTTAACTATCTATTAACCATAAGTCCGTAAAGAAAAGGTTAATCTAAAACAGGGACACAAGTTGTATCTTCATAAATAATCATAAATTATTTTGACAAAGGCATTTACCAGAGTTTTTACTCGATCTAGTTAAATAAAATATGCTAATCATTTTTTAAAAAAATTCAAAGACAAAATTAAATAGATTCTATAAAAGAAGCAAGACCCATTATTTACTTGATGCGATTATACTTCATGTCAGTTAAAGGGTTTACGACAACAGAGCTTAAAAAATAATGGTAAATTTGATTTATTGTTACATTCAGTTACATTTGACTAACTTAGAAAGTAGAATAAAACTACTACAAAGAAAATAACTACGCTTGTCAGTAATTTATATATTGGGTGACAATATTCTCATTATTAATCTTTTTTATTGTAGCTCATTTCTCTATAGCAGCATTGTCGAACAGAACATTTTCGGGGAATTATAACTTCGTACCAACTAGGAATATTGAAATATATTCCAATGTATACGATATTATATAAAACTGCCAGTGAAATACAATTCATTATCTTAAAAAGAATACACAATACACAAATTGAAAAAAGTCGAACGGTCGTGGTATATATTTCATCCATCAAAGAGAAAAATAAAACCAATTCTATTTCGAAAGACTTATCATATTATCGGGAGAGGAAAAGTGAACCAGTACAGACATGTCGCTTGACTGCGTGGAAACACGCAAACGGCACACTTATTTCATCATACAAAAATCAATGGTCGAACAACATCCACGCATATATAAAAAGATGTTTTAGACGGATATGTGTACAAATATTCTAATAATGACCTTTTGAAAAAGGTCAGTTGAAACTATACCCGATACAGCTTTTCTATAGTTTGTTTCGGATAGTGTATATTATGCCTATTGTGGTCTGATATTAAACCATCATTCACGTCAGAAATATACCAATATACAAAAAGTATGTCGAGTAGTGAAAGATGTAGTTTTCTAATACTATTTTTGTGTTTGCGGGCACAGTTTAGTATGTCAAATTAATTAGCTGTTGCACTGTTTAAACTTGATTATACTATCATCAATTAACTACAAGTCATAGTTCAATATTCAACAAATAAATATAATTGTTAAATATACTTTTTACGATTTATCAAAGTGATAAAATGGACAAAATCTTAATAATTATAAACCCTCAATTAAGCAATACTAGCAATTAACTTAAATAAAAACAAGAAACAAAAGTGATGTGCTATTCATATTTTATAACAAAAGAAACAAAATCTATCTAAAAATAATCAAATCTCAGGTGTTGGGTGTGACCATCTTTAAATTTAAAATACTAATCAATATAAGATTGGTTCAATATTTCACTAAGTTAACTTATGTATAATATCCACCAGTTGAAAAATGATAAATCTTTTTCAGATTAACCTAAGTATTAACCCACTTGAATGACATTCGTAGATAATTAACTTTTTTTTAATCTGAACATCTGATATACGATGTTGAAGTATGTACGTCATTAAAACAGTTTATAAAACTAACAATTTATATAGATAAATATTTTGAAAAATAAGAGTCAAAACATATTTACATTTTATCTATCAAAAATGAAACAATAAAACATACATATTAAAAATATTCTTCTCTTTATATATATACATAATCTTGTAAACTTTTTTTTAAAGGTTATTATTTTAAAACAGTAAATATGAAAATATGAAACAATAGGCTTATTTCACACTCAAAATTTTATTATTAAAATAACTTTCAATGAAATCTTCGTTAGCTGTTAATAGCACCCATTCACAAATTTAGACTAAATTAAAATAAATCGATTACTATAAAAGTTGCATTATATATAAAAATCAAAATCAGAAGTTTAATTTCAAAAGAAGAACTTCACCTTCAAATTAGAGTAATGTAAAGTGCAAAACGTTAATCTAAATCGTTTTGGTAAACATAACCTATTTTTATATATTATTATTGCACAAAACACACTTAACAGACAGCTAATACCTAATGCATTTCGGACACTTAAGTATAATGTGCAATAAGTGGGGTAAGCAAACCTTTGACCCAATAAACACGTCTACAATAAATGATATACAGTTGATACACATACTCCATAGGTCACGCACGCAAGGCTGAACATTCAATGGCTGCTACCTTGTTACGACTTATGTGAATCTTAACCGCGGAGGTTTTAGATAGCCCGGCTGTAAGACAACCACTAGATTGGTACCGGTTGGTGGAGTGTCTGTATAGTGTTACATTTAAATTGCCACTTACGTCATACGCAAGTACATAATATGATCGAGATGTTATTCTATATCGGCTTTAGATCAAGTCCTCGTGAAATTTTCTCAACATGAGAATATGATCTGATCATAAAATACACAGAGACTATCTAAACTTGATTAGAGAATTATAACCATTGCAAACCAAAATATCAGTACATTTGTATAATAAATCTATTAAAAAAAGATATGATCAAAATCTTCGAAACCTTAGAATATATTAATGAAAGAGTAACAAAACTTTATAAATCTTTACAATTAAAGTAAAAATAAAGCTTTAAATAAATCATAAAGTGCTTTTACAGTTTTAAGTGAGTCTTATCTCTATGAAAAATACAGTGAACTAAGCTATAGTCTAATTATATAGATTATATTATTTGAAACTTAACCAAAATTACTGATATTATAGTCTACAACTCAATGGATGAAAATAATTTAATTAGTACGCCAGTATATCTTGTGTAAATTCTATGTTGAAACATCCAAATAAGACTAGAGGCAGATACGATGGATACAACGCACGATATGACACAATAGAAAAGTTGGCACGTACACATTTTATGAATTGTAAATGTTGCGTAACATAGGCTACAGTGTATCTTACCTACTCCTTTCTTTATAAATATTGATAGTTTAACTATACTACAAAAATGAACAATTGAAGATTCTCAGACGGATATTAAAAAAATGTGAATATGTAATGGATCTAGCTCTATGACGATTTAATAAAAAATAAATAAAAGGCGATTTCATTTTAACAAGAAACTAAATTATTATATTATAATATTCAAATATGTATTAAAGATATTTTGAAAATAGATAATCGGACAAAGTAATAGAGCCGTTTTAATCAAAACAATGTTATTAGGTATATATATATTATATTAAAACTGTGAAAGTTTAACCATTGATAAACGAAAGAAGATTATGAATTAGAGTTGTGGTTGAGATCTATGAGTTAAATGAATTATAAACTTTAACAGCCCACACGAGACATTATTTACTTAGTATCAACCATAATCTGTCGGAAAGCAAATCAGTTTTATAATCTTATCACAAAAAAACTAATTATTAGAAAACTGAAAATAATTCGATATACTACTTTAAAATATAAGTAGCACAAATTTATAAATAATAATTATATAACGAATATAAACAATTATTTGATGGACGAATGCATTCACCATGAAAATTATTTACATACTATTAATTAGAAATAAATTTTATATAAAACATGGCTAATTTTTAATGTAATTAACCACTTTATCACACAACTTGTTTTAATTATTTAATTTATGAATATAATATAACAGACAATATGACCAAAAAAAGAAAAACAATTTACAATGGAATAAATGCAATTGTAGTTAACGTTAAATTGATTATGATATGCGTTTAAAGTTGTTTTTGTGAAGGCATTTTTTATTTAGAATATTTTGTAAATTCACTATTCTATATAAACATTAAAGTTTTAGTGATAATTTAATAGATAAATAATTTGAGTGATACATACCTCTTGAGGAATAATATGTCCTGTAATTAGAAGTGAACCCATTACAAGAAGACAAGTCCCACCCACAAAGAGGAATGTAGCTAGTCCAATAGCCCGGTAAGGTATCTCAGGTTTCATGGATGGCTGAAGTAGATAGGAAAATCTAAACCATTTTTAAAAATATAAATTAAATAATAATTTATTAATACAGGTTGTCGAACATATAGGTAAATTATTTTTGCCTGAGATTTCCAGGATTCATTTTTAACGATTTTTTCTAGATTTATAATTACCGTACTTTGATCAAGTTGAAGATCCTCATTTACAATATATAAAATCAATGAATTATTAAATAATATAATTATTTTAGAAAGGATGCAAAATAATGAAATCAGTAAAAACTAGATCAAATATATTACAATAAAACATTTTTTAAAGATAAAATTACAAAATTTCCTTATGTTTTTAAGGTTTTCTAATTTCCCTGAATTGTCTAGGGTGTTCGACATCCTGTAATAATTATTTAGAAAACAAGGAATTAAAAAAATTTGAGTACAAACAAGTCACTGTTAAAATTTGTTATTTACTATTTTTACTTAGCAAAAAAATAAAATGGCTTCACTAAAATGTTTGAAATATTTCTAAAATAAAGTGGTATGAGCAAATTGATGTAAATACATGATGTTTTCAAAAGGGCAACTATAATTATATTATTTAAAGATTTCTAATTTAGTAAAACTAAAAAAATGTAGATAATAAAAAATATTACCATTCAAAAACAATTATGAAAATATACTTCTCTTATACTTGAATTTTAATACACAGCTATTAGGTTACCTTGAATCTACTGTAATTTTCGTCCTGTGGAACCTTCTGATATTTGGATGAATAAGACTTGCGATTAGTAGCCATTAGTATGAGAGGGCTCTGCAATTAATATAACAAAATAGACAGAATTAACTTTTAATGAATAGTCAATATACTAATGTTAAATTAATACAAATCAATATAAAACTCTAAACACAGTAAAAAAAGGCAAATGGATAATATTTTCCAGTTATAATTTGAATGGATATCTTAAATATTTTTTTCCATTCAAAAATCTGTAATCAATATCCTTCAATCAATCAATCAATCATATCTTAAAATTAAATCAAAAGTGTCCCTAAACATTTTTTCTAATTTTTCACAAGCGGAAATCTTTTGAATATAATGAAAAATTGAAATTACACCCAAATTAATATATTTAATACTATTCAGGATAAACTGTAGGTACTTCTATAGTATAAGAATAAAAACTATATATCAAAAAAAGTCCACAAGATATCAGATCTAGGATCTACAAAATTATTTAAGTGATCTATAATGAGGCTACATTTTTTCAGCAAGACTGGTATAACTACAACATCCTTTGGAACTACACTAACATCACTAGAAATACACCATCCTTTGGAACTACAACAACAAATTACTGAAACATGTATGAATATTTGTTTATCATGTTTTAAAACATAAAATTTCACACAATTATATACATAGCAATGATTCAAATTGGATTATATACTCGAAATTCGAGTACATGTGGCAACCAATTAATATTTCAATAAATAATTTTGATCTATGTTTTCTAAATTAATTAAGAAAAAAATCATATACTGTCATATGTTATAATTATGTGAATCTTATTATATTATGTTAAACACTGGTGGTGGGGGGCAAAGGCCTCAATTTTTTAAAAATGTTTGTTTGCATTTATTATGACGTTTTTGATGGAATAAATCGAGTGCAAAAATAGTAGCACAGTTTAAAAAAGAATAAGAACCATCATATGTCACAAACCCTCCAAAAATCTCATATTCAAAAACCCTCAAAATTGACTGAAAAACATTAAAAAATGATTTTATATAAAATATAAGTCTCAGAATTCTTTCCATGCTGTGAAGATCAAGCTGTCCAACTACTAAAACATCCAACCCTCTAATACTAGAACTGGCCACACTCTCCACTAAATGCCGTTTGGCCAAAACGTCTTTAGACCAACAATTATTCAATGAAGTAAGGGTTTTAAAAAATTGTACAATGACCACATTTAAAACACACATAACAGAAATTATTCTAAAAAACACTACTTATTTCAGACTCTTTTTTGGACCATACAGTCTCAATAAAGGTTCAAATGAAATTCCTCTTTACAAAATGTCCATGCTCACTGACTGAACCTTTTGAAAAAAGAACTGTGAAATCAGTTTATCTACTTTCCTTTTAATCCTACTTGGACCATTTCTATGGGAAAATTATGGGTTAAACCCTGTCTCTAAAACCTAAGCCAAAGCTCTGATTGATTCCAAATTTGGGATTTGAACTTATAATGTGATTCTTCATATTATGATGGTGTTTATTTTGACAAACATATCTAGATATTTTCAGCTTCCTCAAACACTAAAATAATTTTGATGGCATCCATATAGTGTGCATGCATAAAGGAGGGGGGTGGGTAAAGGCAATATGTGTGTGTGTAATGGGAGTGGGGTGTAAAGAAAACAGATTTTCTGTATATTATTAGTAAATGTTCCATTTGTTTAAATATACTATTTTAATTATAATCTATTCACATGCACCATTATATTACTGCTTCATTCAATTATTATAATGTCATATGCAACTCAATTTTTTATTTGCGATTTATACTTGCATTATTGATTAACTAAGCATGGGGGTTGGTAAAAGCATACAGGTGAGTGCAGGTGTCCAAAAATCCATAGAAAGGTGCATGCACACTATATGGATGCCCCCTTTTGACTATAAAGCCTTAAAATGGTTTAAGGAAACTTTTTTTGGAATCTCTTAGGAATCTCTTTGGAATTTCTGTTTGACATTAAGGATTACCATTATTTTTACATAATCTATATTTGATCATATAATATATAATTCCTATATTTATTAATTTCCTTAATTATTAATATAATATTTAATGATATTAATTGTAAATTAACTATTTTAATGTCAAAATATTTTACAGACAATTGTTACAGAAATATATTTTCCTAATTTTATTTCACTTGCTGCAATTTCTAGGCAATGTAATTTAACAATGTAATTTGTATTGCAACCTCAAGGCAACATATTTAGGAAACCATTTAAACCTAGTTGCAACCTTCCAACAACTTTCATGCAGTTACCTGGGAAGTGAATACAAAAATTAATGTGCAAACTCTTTATAGATGTGTTTAAGTGTTTAATTGTGCTTTTGAAAATCACTTTTCTCATTGCACATAGTTTAGTCAAAAAAAGTATAATAATATGATTATATAAAGTAATTGAGTGATATACTCTAGTAGGGTATTAGAAAGATTTAATTTTATTATGAAAATTGTACATATTAATAAAGTATACATAGGTATGTGTAACTTCCAGTCATAATAACATTTAATAGGTGTTTGAAACATTTTTTATATTGAGGGCACACAATTTCTAAATTATTTATAAGAATGTTAGAAAAAATCAAACAAAAATAATGCAATACCTATTGAAACAAAACAATAATTTCTGTATTTTTACAATAATTTTAACAGTAACAAATCAAATAGTCTAACTAAAGTTTCAAAAAATGTGACATCATCTTTCATTTCTAGACACAAAGTTAAATTTGATTTTAACAAGATAAAAAAAGCTTAATAAAAAAACTTGACAGAATAGAACCATTTAAGAAACTAAAAAACTTAAAAAAAGTATAAATGTTTTAATGAAATAAAACACTAAACAGAACTTTTAATGGGATGGATCAATTTAATGGTTACAACTTAAAAATAACTACCAAATACAGTCCAAAATCCTCCTAACAATTGGATCACATAAATTAAAATATTTGATGGTGTTAGAACTAAAATTAATTACAAATAGGATGATATTCTATTTCTGTTCAGATTATTTTATATATTTATATTAGTGTAAATAATATGCAATTAAGATTATATAAATTAGCATCAAAACTATATAAATATATAAGGGAAAATATTTACTAAAGAGGGTGAAATTTCTTTCAATTAAACCATTCATTCGTTAATTATCACCAAAAAATCTTTAATAACTATTATTATTGTAAAAAATAAATATTTGGACACATTTTTAGAATAAAAATGACATTAAAAACCATAGTATGTTTGATAATTAATTGTAAAGTATCCCTCACAATATAACAAACAATTTATTAAATATTATTTGAATATTATTATTAAACTGCAATTATAAAACACAATAAAATACATTAATTTTAAAATACATTAAACAAATTTACTAAAAAAAATCCGTAAATATAGATCCATTTATATAAATTATAAGATTACATAAATCATTCAATTAAAAATTAATAACAAGGACTATTTTTTATATATTTGTATTGGTTGTAATTTTCTAAAAATAATTTAGAATTTTTGTACAAATTTTAGGTATTCAGAAATGATCGTGTTATCAATACAAAACATTGTATACGCTGAGTATTACTAATACAAATCAAGTTCTAGAATTTAAGTAAATAATTGATTACTTATATATTATATATACGTATATACAAATTATTAAAATATATTTATAATCTATTAATTTTATCTATTTATCTTTATATACTATATGTACTAATATTCGCAAATTAATGTTCTGTCAAACATTTCTACCTAAAAAAGCCACACAATATTCAATGGACAAAAATAAACAAAGTATTCATAACATAAGCATCCTAACCAAAATATAATTTAATTAAACAAGATATGAAAGATTTCGTGTATGAATTTGTTTCAAATAATCAACATTCTATATTAAAATGTATAAAATAAAGAAATCCGAAGAAATTGTATTAATTCTTTGCATCTATATTTCAAAAGGGTAGTGCAGCGTTTGAAAAGGGGGTAAGAACAAATATTAAGGGGCGGACATTCAAGTCAGAGGGCATATATTTTGGTAAAATTAATGCGTTTTCAGATTAGTGTGAAAAATAAATTTCAGATTGGCGTAACTTTTTTCTCCTGAAAAGTGGTGCGCCTGTAAAGTCGCATCATAGTCGCACCTGCTCCTACGTCTTTGTATTTGACGACTTACTAAATAATTACAATGAACACTGCTGAAAATTTGCGTATGATCGGAAAACATTTCGATGTTTAAAACAATGATGCAAATATCATCAATTGGGTTAAACAGACTGGGAATGCATTATAATATTGTGTATACTATATTGTGTATACTATATATACTATGTATATATAAAAAAACTAAAGGCCACGTCCTTCTAAGTGTATACGTCCCATAAATCTGGGGGGTTGCCGAAAACAAATGTCAAAATGTTAATTTATCACTGACTATGAAAATAAATCAAGATATATACTATTTGTTGATTATCAGTATAGTAAATTTCTTGACCAAGTTGATTTAGCATTTTATTGAAAATGAATATATTCGACTATATTTAATAACTTATGATGGTTCGCGACAGCTTGAATGAATATATGTTGTGAAGAAGTAATGTAAGGTTGTGTGTATGCCATATATTGTTGTTTTTTAATCTAATGGAGTTTCGCAACTCTTGCTAGCGGCAGTCTAAAGATAAATACGGAAAATTCTTGATGAAATTTTTAATATAGACACGACGAGGGATTAGCTTTTGAAGCATCGCTTGTCATAATTTATCAGAATTCTTTATGGTTTACCATTGCTTTTTTAAAATGTGTCTGCTTCTCTTGCGTATAAAGTCATACATGAGAGGTTAATTTGTACTTAAATCTATTTACTCAACTCAAGGACTTATTTCATACTTTTGTAATCTATATTTTACATGAAAAGTTATTTTGGGATTGAGTTATTTAATTTTAAATTAGTTTGATATATCTTTTTTAAGCTGTATTTGAATATAATTTGGTTTGATAATTTGTACATAATTTTTGTTATAGTGAGGTTTAATTTTGTTAAAGTGAATTATTTATTGCATTATTAAATCAACGGAACTTACTATTATACATCATTTTAATAGAATTATATTTTATCAAAAAATAAATACACAATTTAACACAATTGTGAATTGTGTACTAAATTGAAATATTAATCTGTAAACTGTTAATAACAGTTATCAAGAATGTAAAAAAATTATATTTATAAATTAAAAAATTATATAAAGTATATACAGTACGATTTCAAAGTAGATTATTATAACATTTATGAACAAACCTGCTAAAATTTCAAGATAATATATATCTTTGATAAATCAATTAATTAACAATTATTTAAATAAATTTTCCATGATATAAAATACTTTCCATAGAAAACTAAAAAATGAGAATTCTCTCGTTTATGAAGATTCCATTTTATGTTTTGAAAATAAAAAAGTCTTCTTGTAAATATCGCTTTCATCAAAATGATACTAAATATGTAGTATCAATGCAAAAATAAAAATTTTAAAATATATTTCTATTTACTCATTCTTTCAAAATTTTTTAGATAATTTACAATCAATTATTCAAAACAGAATTAATTGTTAAGGGGGGATTTTAGCTATTAATAAACCCAATAATATTTGTATTTATTATTTATATCGTGTCTATTGATTTTAGAAATTTGTCTATTGAATTCATAAGGTTTCAAATTAATTACTCGATAAATTGATCTATATGGTGTACAATAATATGATTAATGATTTAATTTAGTTTAGTTTAGTTTATAATATTGGCAGAAAATGAAAGCTGTTACATTTTTTAAAGAGAAATAGGAATAAAACTATAAAATGGAATCAATTGGTGATCCTCGGGCAACCTTCATAGTTGACTATATCAAATTAATTACTGATATTAAAAATGATAAAATTATCAAAGCAATTGAATCGGACAATTTGATACAGAAAATAGAAAACTTCTTTGATACGTCCAATCAATTAAGTCTATATATAACAATATTGACGACTGGCAACATAGAAACAACTTATGAGTTCCCAGAAGCTCCAAAGGGAAAGACATTCTACTTTATTAAAAAGTCACGTGGAACAATGGACAAAACCAGCGATTCAAGCACTCTTTCTGAAGCGTTACACATTGGAGATCTTAGCAAGTCACCAATTAACCAATTCGGATTGTTTGTCACCAACGTAAGACAGCGAAGCAAATTGTTTCCAAGAAATCGAATTTTGAAAAACATGTTTCAAATGTATACAATTTTGTATTATCACAGATTCTTCGTCCCGTTCTTCTTAATGAGAAAAATCGACAAACATGGCCGGCTACATTGAGTGATTATTTACTTACTGATCTCTATCGACTTCAAAAAAATACAGAAGTAATCGCAGCCAAAGTCGAAGGGAGAACACATCTTGCTCATCCAGTTAGTCTCCATAAACTAGACAATGGCCCTCCAACAGGATGCAGGTAAGGCATGACAAATTTGGGCTAAATATATTTTCGATAAATTTTGATAAATCATTTTTTTTAAATTAAGTACACAGGGTGGCAATAAAGTTACTATACAGCTACTACAGGTTATAAAATGCACTGAAAGATGCAACTATTAAGTGAGCTAATCTCAAAATAATACACATGTATTTTATTATATGTAATTATCTATATAAATAGTAACTTTTTTGCCTGCTATATATTATTGCCTGCTATAGATGCAAAGAGTTAAATTTTAATCACTAAAGATATCAAATTAAAAATAAAATAAAATTGATTAATTTAAGAAATGTAATTTTCAAATATTTGTTGTCAACTATTTAATTTTAGTTTCTTACTGAAAAATCATATATTTAAATGCTTTTATTCTACTCAATATTCTAAATGTAGAATAATATATTACCTAAATAGGTTATCCTTAGTGAAAAACATCGAAATATTTTTAATTTTACACATTCTGCCTATGTGTAATTGATAAATATAACTTGATATATATTGAATTTATGAAAATATAAAATTAATTATTAACTTGTATGTATTATGACTATATATAAATTTGCCATGCTTAAAGTTTCTCATATTTTTATTTACACATATATAAATAAATTTTTGACTATAAATTAATTGTATCTTTCTGTTTTTATTTTTCTGTTTTTTTTTTAATTTCTGTTTGTAAACTTAATCTGTTTCTTTTTCAAAAATATTAACCATTTTTAATTATTCGTTAAAATTTTTTTTGATACACTAATTTAGAAAAAATGATATATATATTTGAGTTAATATAGATATATGATGTATTGATTCAATGAAGTTAATGATTTAATTGATTTATAACGAAAATAAATATATTTAGGAAAAACTTTATCTTTGATTTAAACTTTATATATTTATGTACAAAGTTGACAATATAGCAATATAGTATAAATATTGATATATGAGTCAATATTTTTGGCTAAATTTCAAGAGCCATAATAATGTGGTAATTTTCCTGGTATATAATATAGCACTAAATATTGTTTAATTTAGGTCATACATTTAATCTTAAAACCAATTAATTTAAATATTTAATTAAATTAAAAATTATGACATTAATAAATGTGTTTAAATTAATACATAATGAGCCATAAACATCACGTATAATAACGTATTCTAAAAAGAATAGGATATGCATAACACAGATAAAAACCAACATTAACAACATCTAATATCTCTTATAAGTGCAAACATTTCTTTAACTAATTATGTGATAATATTTAAAAACTAAATTAATTAATACGATTTGTTAATTACAATAGGTAGTGTACAAATTAAAATAACATCCCGTATGTGTCTCGTATGTTATGGTCTAGAACTGTAAATATAGAAATGATACCCATGAATACCGACATGTATTCACATGGCATTAATTTGATATTTTTTAAATAAATATTTCTAATACATATTTTTCAAAAAAAATTGCTTACTGCAGAATTATCTTAACTAATTTCTTTTTAAAGCGGTGATGACGTTGTTGGTAGCCTTATGTATTCCATTGAATCTGCGGTTATTGATTGGACAGGACAAATTACCACTATTCTCAAACGTCATTCAGGTCAGCCAATCATTGATGGAACATATCCTACACCTCATTATGAGTATGATTTTTGGCAGAAGAGGATGGAATGTTTATCTGATGTCTACAAGCAGTTGTCTCATCCAAAAGTGAAGGATATGGCAATGCTACTAGAGGAACACGAAAGCGCATACTCAAAGCCCTTTAAGGACATCTTTAAGAAGGTCGTCAGAGGTGAGATATCATTAAAAGTTTTTGGACAGCGAGATATTCTTCTATTCTTGACCATTTATTCATAAAAGTAATACCATTCATACAAAAATTTAACGTTTAAACATATATTATCCCTATACATATTTTTTGGTTACAATATGGCATATATTATCATGCCCAATATGAAGCACTTTAACTTTCTAATGAATAAACAAAAAATAGTACAAAAAACTATATAGCATTTAATAATAACCTCTCAGAATGAAAAATACGAAATTTATAGACAATAATTTGATATTAAAATAATACAGAAACATACAGTAAACATAAACTGTGTGCCATCATAGCAGTTCTGAAGTCTTTTCCCAAAGCAGCTGTTGCCCTTCGTTCTGTGAGGACATCCTTCAAGTCTCGACGCTATTGATTTCCAAACGGTGTGATTAAACTTCAGTCAAAAGAATTTTCCATATGCAGTAGTCTATTACATTAAGATCTGGACTCTAGGTTAAGGTATAATGAAGTTCTAAGTGTGTTGCCTAAACCACGCCATAGTATCAGCAGCTGTGTGTTTTTTGACACCGTCTTGTTTCAATGTCCACAATGCTCCATTCATCAACCGTTAAATGTTGCAAAACTTGTTTTAACACATTTCGTTTTGGTACACTATTCAATTAATTGTCTCCTTTTCTTTCACATCGGCAAAAATATTGTCCTAACCATCAGCATAACCGTCAACAAATCAAATCTCCAAACAGTTTTGCCGTAACAATTGCATACATACTCAGTAAATATTTTTACTTTTTGCTGGGCACCCTGTACTTACATTTTCGTTATTATATGTTGTATTCGGTTAGTTTAATTAATTTCCAATTCTTTAATACTTCTTGATCAGCTTACGTTGAAGCAGAGACCATTTATTCTTTTCTAACTCCCTTAATGGACCATATTGAACGGATGGAGTCGTCAGGGTTCGATGAAGTGGCTCCTCTAATTCAGCCATTGATCCATGTTGTGTCCTTGATCTGGGTCAACTGTCAATATTACCGTAAGACAGAGAGGTTGGTAGTTCTACTCACTGAAATTTGCAATCTTATGATTCACCAGGTGAATACTCATTCATTGTTTTATTAACTTAAATCATTTGTATTAAATAGATATATTAATATTACATGTCTGTGTTTTTATAATAGTGTCGGGAATTTCTAGACCCAATTGAAATAATTAAAGCAGAACCAGAAGAAGGTCTATCTAAGATAAATTATTCTTTGAAGACTCTGCGTCACTTAAAGGCCGTGTGCGATGCTTACAGGGAAAATGTGAAGGAATCATGCATTCGGCAGAATGTAGAGCCTTCTGAGTGGGGCTTTCATCCGCCCTGGATCTACGCTCGTCTAGAATCATTTATGAAACGTCTGGAAGAGCTGAAGGTGAAATATTAGGCAAATTGTTTTTTATTAGACAAATATCTGAAAATAGTAACCATTATGATGCAGAAGATATTAAATACTTGCATATCAATTAAAATTTTTAATACATACCAATGATATGAAATATTAAATAAATAATGTTTTCATTTATAGATAATAAATTCGTCGTGTATTATTTAAAACTATTAGTATAATAAATCATTTAATCATTGGTATCTGATCGTCTAAGCAATAAATGTTAAACAATATTATAAATAATATTTAAAAAAAGATTTATGATAAATCCATTTGACTCGATTGCAGCACTTTTTTCAAACCTTAATTGAGTACAACAGATTGGAGAAGATGGAGATCATGGGTATTAACGGAAACCGACTTTCTAAGCAAATCGGGCAGATCTTTGAAGAGTACTTGATAGTGTACAAAACCTTTTCGGACTGCAACCTTGATTGTTTGGATCCCATAAGTCGGCACCGTAGTATTAACAAGTCTTTGCAACCTGATATCTCCACTGATAACGACGAAGACACCAAAGTAAGTTATCCACAATTCTGTGTACATTTTAATTATTAGTTATGAAAATTAATTATAAGCTAAATTAACATAACACATAATTATATATATTTTGAGCTTGAATTTAATCTAATTTTCTTCAATAGGCAAGTTCTGGTTTACGTCTAAATCAAGCAATTATCAACGATCATCTGCATTACCCTCAGGACTGCAACTATATATGTTCTACCATCCCATATCTTAAATAACTATTTATTTTTCAATAAAGCGAAAAAATTTTAAATTTTAAAACAATAAAACTTGTGGTCTGTTATCAATTATTCAATAGATCATATATTATTTGGATCTGATAGCAACAGTGTAAAATGTATTTTATAGACATGTAATGATAAAATATTCAACGATATCAATTCGAACGACACCATCTTATCTTTTTTGGGATAGGCATCTCAGTTAAGACTCCTTCTATAATTTAGAATATACATGTAGTCTTTATTTTTTGTAAAGTTTTTAAAGACACATTATAATGATATAAATACAGAACATAATAATGAACATTTTATGGACTATACGCATCTTCAACTATAATTCAAAAACCGTTGTCAAAAGTTTTGGCAAAAAAGTGTACGTATCTGCAACTCTCTTTAAGAACTTACGAATCAAACAATCTCGCTCATTGATTAATAACGAAAATATAAATCTATTTGTTAACTATTAAACTATTACTAAAATATAAATCTATTAACTTGGGTTACTCCAGTTTGCGCACCTCTCTCTCTTTTTGGTTCTTTCACTTTGATACCATTTTTTAGTGGATGTATTATCCATTTAATTGATGAATCGTTATTATTAATTCAAACATCTATAAATAATATTCCCAAACGTTGTCATATAAACGTATACTGATATTGTTTCCAGTCATTTCGGGAGGAGTACAACACATTTATGAAGAGTTTCGACTTATTCGACTATAGACTGGGTACCATCGCTGAACGAGCTTTTAGAACATGTGGAAGTACGGAGGGCTCATATAGGGTAACATTATGACTAAATTATTCATTAAAATTGTTATTAAGCATTCTAATAATATCCAGAAGGATTACTAAAAACTTCGACTGAGATCATCTTCATTTTGTAAGAAGATGTTTCTTTTCTTTTAGACAATATTCATGTTTGGAAACATTCTTGATCGGCCCCTTATAGCTCCTGTGTTTGACCCTAACTACACTACACTTTTGGACATGCTGCACAACGAGATTGACGAGTGTAAGTTGGTATACGATGATCAGAGGTCAAGAATACACCCCATTGTTGACAAAGACATGCCCCCGATCACAGGGGCCATGGTCTGGGCCAATAGTTTGAAACAGAGGGCCAATTCAATCATGGACCCCCTCATCTACATCACCAATCCGTAAGATTATTGTTAATAGTTGAATCCAACTGAATTTCAATCAATATTAATTATTTATAACACTGTGATTCTTGCAGTGTATTTAAAACACTTCACGGAGAACGTCTCACTCAAAAGTATGACGAACTAATGACACTTCTTAACGCGTAAGTATTACGGATTTTTAATATTTAAACAATGAAATTAGAACTCTTCTATAGTTAGTAACAAATTCAAAAAATTTAGATCTATTTTGCATATGATTAAAAACCTTACAAATTGTTGTAAATATATAAAATGTGTTTATTTATTAAACTAATTGCTGCTTCAGATTTTATCAAGCACGACTGAAAGAATTTAATGAATCGGCTACAGAACGTTGCAACGTGAATCTTAAACGTTCACTGTTGACCAGAAACGAGGACAAAACTCTAACCTTAAATTTTGATCGAGACTTGGTCGAAGTTTTGAAGGAGGTCAATTATCTCATGAATCTTGGTGTAATGAAAAATATCCCTGCCTCAGCCAACGACCTCTACGAGAGAAGGGATACCTTGCGCCAGTATCGAATAATGCTGGAACAGATTGTAGACATGTATAACTATATTAGTCAGGAAACTCTGATGGCAGAATACCCGCTGGTTGAACAGGAAGTCCTAGCTTTTGATCTCAAAATTGATAACGCATTAAAAAAGTTAACATGGAAAGATGGTTTGTATTTCCAATAATGTCAAGACATATTTTTGTATGTATATTTTAAAGATAAACTTTAAAAAATATAAACTTGTATATTTATAAAAGAAAGAATTATTTAATTTGTAGATGCGAATGATTACATTAAAGATTGCTTAGACACAATCACGAATCTTAAAGTTCGAGTGGTAAATGCGAAAGACAACTTGAAGAAGATTGAGGACTTGACGACAGCCTGGAATTCCCATCCTCTTTTCTTACGCAAGGAGCGAAAATATGACTGCTCGCTCAACTTGGAAGATCGCGACCAAAACCGGGAAAACCGTTACCGAGACGTGACACTAGCGGGTCAGCAGATCATTGAATTGTTGAAGGTTATTAAAAGAATTCTATCCCCCCTATTCAGCTGTTATTTGCTTACATTTGATTATTTATTACTAAAGAAAACTTACAATTCTTTATATTAGTTAATGAAAGTTATTTATTCATCTTTAATGATTATATCTGATGGATACATTTCAGGAAAATCTGGAACACTTTAAAGTCACTGATCCGGAATGTGCTGCTTGGTTGTCCTACGTAGAATATGTAGAGGATGTTGTCATTGATGGGTTGTCTGATGCCTGCAAATGCAGTTTAAACTACTTATTACAACACACATCAAAGGGAAAAGTGGACTATACACTTATTGAGGCAAAACTTCTTCTTCAGGTACCAAATCCGATATCTTAATGTTATGATGGATCTGATTATTGAGGATTAATTTTTTTACAATTGAAACTTTTGTGATTTTTTCATGAAATGTAACGAACCATTGTTTTATAAATTTATACAAATTTTTATTTACTTCTGTCAGGACGAACAGATAACATATCTTCCGGAAATGCAGATAAATCTTCCAGAGACTTTACTTGATCTGATCGATAATCTTATGCGGGATATAACCAAAATGGCCCATTTTATTCCGAATTTATCGGAGTGTCAAAAAACCTTCACGTATCAGGATCAAATCGAGAGCTCCGAAGAGATTAGCTTACTGTGTCGCAACATTGCAAACAACGTGAGCTGTGCAATGACCTCAGCTGGCGACTACCGGGCTGTTTTGAAGGCTTCTTATGCCTTTTTCTGGATCGAGGATCGTAAAGAATTCATGCGGCAGTTCGTCAATTATGGCCGTCTATTGACCAACGACGACATTGGACTGTTTGGCGAAATTGATGCGGTGAAGACGCCCCCCACCCTGGAGAAATTTCGCGAACAGATTACCAAGTACGATAAACTCTACGATGAGGGGGAGAAAATCGACGATACACGGGTTTTCGACAGTTGGCTTCGCATCGATGTGAAGCCCTTCAAGCATGCATTGCTCAACGTCATCAAGCAATGGGGGGATGAGTTCAAGTCCCATCTCTTTAACCACGTGACCGACACACTGAATAACCTGAAGTTATTTATTGAATCCTCAACCGAGGAACTCAAAGTAGACATCGAGTTCGGGGACTATAATCAACTGGTGAAGATTATGGAACGGCTGCGGAGTATTCGGGCTTCCGAGGAGGCTACAGATGCTATGTTCGAGCCGCTCAAAGATACGGTATGTCTCTTGAAAGAGGTTGGAGAAGAAATGCCGGAGGCAACTGCAAAACTTCTTGAAGTAAGAATGCAATTGTATTATAGCTTTAACATAAAATAAAATAATATTACTTTTATTTATACAACATAAATATGTAAATGAAACAATAACGGTTCCAATAATCATTGCTATGAATTTAGGAACTGCCAGAACAGTGGCATGAGTTGAAGAATTTGTCAGTTATCACAAAAACAAAAGTTCAGCCCCTACAAGAGGCAGAGATTCAAAATATCAAGCGAAAAAGCATTGATTATGAGAAGGCTGCCAACACACTGAGAAAGGAATTTGATACATGTTCTCTTTTCTCATATCCATGTGATAAAAATTATGAATTACTCGACCAGGTAAATATGTGTTGCCTAATTCTGTACTTTATTGTATTGTTTCGAAGATTTTATTAATTCTTCTTTTTTACTAAATGTCACAGTGGGACAAACGTGTTGCTGATCTGGAAGAGGATGTGAGGATCATGCAGGAATCGGCTGTGGTATTCGAGGTGCGGGATATCTCCAACACTTTGTCCCTCAAGACGATCAGGCGAGATATGAAAGTATTAAAGCGAGTCTGGGATTATGTATTCAGTGTTTCCTACTATGTCGAAGGCTGGAAGATATCCAAATGGAAGGAAATAAATTTTGGAGCTATTGATGAAGTAAACTTTTTACAGAAATATTTATTTTAATTTTTAGAAAAATTATTATTTCAGTTGTGTAAAATTATATTGTGTTTTTTTATTGAAATGTCATTTAGGTTATTCGCGATATTTTGCAAGAAATTCGTGGTATGGAAAAAGAAGTGAAAAAATGGGGAGTTTTCAAAGGTCTCGAGTCCTCTCTAAAAGAGACCAATGCCGCCGTTCTGGCGGTACGAGATCTTCAGGACCCCGCCATCAAAGATCGACACTGGCTCGAATTGATGGAAGTGACTAAGGCTAAAATTGTCGTGGACGAGGACACCACGCTTGCTCAGCTGTTGTCCCTAAATCTTCACAAATACGAAGAAGACGTTCGCGGGATTGTGTCCAAGGCCTGCAATGAGATGAAGATAGAGCGGGATCTGGAAAAAATTGAGGCTATGTGGGCCAACATGAACTTTGAGTACGAGCCTCACGAGCGCACTCAGTTAATTGTGCCTAAGTCGACCGAAGAACTCACGACGACTCTCGAGGAGAGCCAAGTTAAGGTGTTGGACATGTTGGGGAACCGGGACAATGCCTTTTTCTTTGATAAAATTGAATACTGGCATGTAACTTTGTCTACAACCGACAAAGTGTTGAGTTTGATGTTTGAAGTAGAGCGCGTCTGGTCTGGGCTAGAGTCAATTTTTGTATTATGTGATGATATCAAAACTCAATTGCCGGAGGACACCGAACGATTTTTCCTAATTGATGAAAGGTTTAAAAATTTAATGAAGGAAATTGAAGAACAACCAAAGGTCATAGAAGCGACCAATAACCGGGAAGGTTTATTTGAGGAGCTCACAGAAATTCGCGAAAATCTATCCCTGTGTGAGAAAGCGCTAGCTCGCTATCTTGAAACGAAACGTCTGGCTTTTCCGCGATTTTATTTTGTATCTGCTGTGGATTTAATGGATATTGTAAGCAATGGTAAATATCCAGAAAAAGTGATGAAACATCTGTCCAAACTTTTTGACAGCATTGCAAAACTAAAATTCAAAAATGACAAGGACACCATTAAAATTGCAACGTTAGCGCATGCTAAAGATGGTGAAAAGCTAAAATTTGTAAAAACTATTTGTCTTAAAGGTCAAGTTGAAGAATGGTTAAATGCCCTTTTAATGGAAATGGTACACACAATGCGAATACTCCTTCGAGACGCTGTTGCTGCGTATGAAGATAAACCACGTGAACAATGGTTGATGGACAACACGGCCCAGATATCGTTGACTGGATCTCAAATTGGCTGGACTTCAGAGGTACAAATTGCTTTTGCGCGCTTGGAAGAGGGCTTGGAGAATGCCTTGAAGGACTACAACAAAAAGCAAATAACACAGCTGAGTAGTCAAATCAAAATGCTTCTAAATGAACTTACATCCGACGAGCGTCAAAAGATCATGACAATATGTACAATTGATGTCCACAACAGAGATGTAGTCGGTAAGTTAATCACACAGAAAGTGGAAAATTCACAAGCCTTCACCTGGCTTTCTCAGCTGCGCCATCGTTGGGATGAACGTGCTAAAGACTGCTTCGGAAATATCTGTGACGCTCAGTTCCGCTATGCGCATGAATACCTGGGAAATCAGGCACGGCTGGTCATCACACCGTTGACTGATCGATGTTACATCACATTGACTCAGTCTCTTCACCTGACCATGAGCGGTGCACCTGCCGGACCCGCTGGCACTGGCAAAACTGAGACCACAAAGGATCTCGGCCGAGCTTTGGGAGTCATGGTCTATGTTTTCAACTGTTCAGAGCAAATGGATTACATGTCTGTGGGTAATATCTACAAAGGACTCGCCCAATCAGGAAGCTGGGGTTGCTTCGATGAGTTTAACAGAATCTCTGTCGAGGTATTGTCTGTAGTTGCTGTACAGGTAATGACTTCATAAATATATCTACAATTTCCTCAATTTTTAAAACACATAAAAGTTGTTTCATCTCGATATTTCAGGTAAAATCTATCCAGGACGCAATTAAGCACAAAAAAGAAAGATTTGATTTTCTCGGTGAAAATATTGCCTTAGATCCTACAGTAGGTCTCTTTATCACAATGAACCCTGGTTATGCTGGCCGCACCGAGCTTCCTGAGAACTTGAAGGCACTTTTTAGGTGGGATTAAATGATAGTAACATTTCGTCTTCCTGAAAATATTTTGTAATATTTACCCAATACAACATTAATCTTTAAGATTAACTTCATAAAAGATGAGATTATATTAATTTTTATGATAATATTAAAATATATTCCATTATATTAAATATTTATTTGAAAATTCATCAAACCTTGAAATCAAACGTCAATATAAAATACAAATCTGCCATCTAGACCCTGTGCCATGGTTGTACCGGACTTTGAACTCATTTGTGAAATCATGTTGGTTGCTGAGGGGTTCCTTGAGGCTCGACTGTTGGCTCGTAAGTTCATCACCCTATACCAGCTCTGTAAGGAGTTGCTATCCAAACAGGACCATTATGACTGGGGTCTCCGGGCTATCAAGTCGGTCTTAGTTGTGGCTGGATCTTTGAAGCGAGGTGACAAGGATCTGCCTGAAGATCAGGTAAAGTGCATTGAATAACTGTTAATTTAAAAAAATAGTGTATTCAAATCTACTCTAATATTTTACAGGTGCTGATGCGTGCTCTTCGCGATTTCAATACTCCCAAAATAGTGGCTGACGACACCCCAATCTTTCTCGGGTTGATTTGCGATCTCTTTCCGGCCCTCAATGTTCCCCGTCAGCGAAACATAAAGTTTGAAGCAGAGGTGAAGAAGGCCACGGAAGATATGGGACTACAGCCAGAGGATAATTTTATTCTTAAGGTAATTATTGACCTCTATTAAATTTTATAAGTAAACGATTTCGTGAAGAAAATACAATGACCTTTAATAGATACCAATTCAAGATATCAAAGAGCACATTACTTACTTGTAAACTAACAGTTTTTACCAAATCAATATATTACTAAATCGAAACACATACCTAAAGTAAAACTCAGAATTATATCTTTGAATAAGAAAAGCTTTTTCTAATGATGTCACAGGCTTTAAATTATATTACACTTAATTATCCACAATATTCAAGGAATAATCCATTTTTTGTTAGTTTATTTACTATATCGGACGTCCTATTATATGTTTAAACTTTAAATGGCAAATTTAAAAAAAGATTGCAAAAAACTTGTATTTTGATTGAAATTGATGGTGTTGTCTAGGTGGTTCAATTACAAGAGCTCTTTGTCGTGCGTCATTCCGTCTTCATCGTTGGCAGTGCAGGCAGCGGGAAGTCTCAAGTGTGGAAGAGTCTAACCCATACCTATAAGCTGGCCAAAAAGAAACCGGTGGCTGTCGACCTTAACCCCAAGGCGGTGACCAACGATGAACTCTTCGGGATCATTAACCCCGCCACCAGGGAGTGGAAGGATGGCCTCTTTTCGGTGATCATGCGCGATTTGGCCAACATGACGACCACTGACGGGCCTAAGTGGATAGTCCTCGATGGAGATATTGATCCTATGTGGATTGAATCGCTGAACACTGTTATGGACGATAACAAGGTTTTAACAAAAACGTTTATATTCTGCAAAACTGGTTAAATAAATATATTTATATTTATATTTTTAAATATTGTTATTACATAAAACTCGTATAAAAACAGATTTATATTATCAAACAAATGGGAAATAATTTATAAACATGATAGAATGTCTTTTACATTAAAAAAGTTACAAATACTTGTCTTTGTTTGATATCATCTTATTGCTTTACATAAAAAATCACTCATAGATATTAACATTGGCCTCCAACGAACGGATTCCCCTGACTCCAACAATGCGTTTGCTTTTCGAGATCAGCCATCTGAAAACGGCGACTCCAGCTACGGTATCTCGCGCTGGGATTTTATTCATCAATTCCGGAGATTTAGGTTGGCTACCGTGAGTGGATTATTTTAAGCCTCTGTGAATGTGAAAACATTTTCATTATGATTTTTTCCATTTAGTTATGTCAACAGCTGGCTTGATGAACGCGTGTTAAACAAGAAAGCGCTTTCCCGTTCTGAACGCTCGGCTCTGTCGATCTGTTTTGAAAAGTATGTTCCCCCATGCTTGGATGTCTTCCAGCAAAAGTTGAAGAAGATCACCCCCATCCCAAGTATCAGCCATGTGCAGACAGTCTGTCACTTACTCGAGTGTCTCCTTTCAAAGGAGACGTCCAAGGAGGAAATGTCCAAGGAGGGCTACGAGATGTACTTTGTCTTCTGCTGCATCTGGGCCTTTGGGGGCTGTCTGTTCAAGGACCAGAGCGGAACAGACTACAGGTCCGAGTTTTCAAAGTGGTGGCTCAATGAGTTTAAACAGATCAAGTTTCCTTCGAAAGGGACAATTTTTGATTTCTACCTCAACATCAAGCTGCACAAGTTCGAGTGCTGGACGAACAAAGTGACCCCCTTTGTCCTGGACCCGGACGAACCTCTGCAGGTTCATAAAAATTATAATAACTTTATGTCTGATCGTGTTTTCCTAAATAATTTTAAAGATTATTTTTTGCAAAATTAGTAGTGTTATTATTTTATTATCTTGTCCTTTTAGTCAACAATTGTCCCCACAGTTGACGTGGCTCGAATCTCCTACTTTCTAGACCTTCTCATTCCCGCTGGACGCCCTGTCATGCTTGTCGGATGTGCTGGAACAGGGAAGAGTGTCCTGTTGCAGTCCAAGTTTAACAATTTACCAAACAACTTTCTAGTGAAAAACGTCCCCTTCAACTACTACACAACTAGTGATATGCTGCAGAAGATTTTGGAGAAAAGTATAGAGAAAAAGGCGGGCAAGAACTACGGTCCACCAGGACAAAATCGATTAATCTATTTTATTGATGACATGAATATGCCAGAGGTTTGAATATTTTCTGTGTTGTACATATATTTAAAAAAGAAATTAATTTTCATTAGTTGTGTCATTAGAATTATTTTCCCTTTTAATATTTGACAAAATTCAAGTCAGCGTTTAAAAAATTGGCGACGTTTCTTTTTGTCGAAGGAGGTGAAAAAGGAAGAAATCTTTATAAGAACATCAAATAAACGTCTAGAAAAGTTGACAAACTGAAAAAATCAATGGTATGTCTTTTGAAATCAGAGATCCTCAAATTTTTCAGAGAAAATATTTATCTGAAAGTCAAAATCGAAACGAAACAAACATTGATAAAGCATTATTCTTTATTTTTAATTTTTGCTCCTAATTTTTGGTTTTTCACAAATGAAGTTATGCTATGATAAAGAAACACTTAATTTATAACGAGACTAAATCAATGTTATGAATTATTTATCTTGTAGTGAATAAATAAAACTAAATTCTTTATAAATTAAATTCATTATTCGATATAATTTATTATAAAATATATTTTATTTTATATATTTATTAACTGTAAAGAAACTTCTAAAAATTCTTGAACTTATGTTTATGATGATTTACTTAATTTTTAATATTTTATTTATTGTTAAAATTATTTTGAAATTCTTTTGATTAGCAAGCTAAATTATTTTTAATAAATGGAAATTATTATTTTTTTATTCCATTTTAATTTTAGCTTTGAAAAAAGACAATATAACTGTAATGCAAATGTTTCTCTAATTAATTAATTATTTAATTAATTTATAAATTAATTTTTTTATATACGATATATTTATACAATTATAAAATGAACGTACTACTTTTAATAACGAGAATATATAACTCAACATCAGGTGGACAAGTACTACACGGTACAGCCTCACACACTCATTCGTCAACACATGGACTACGGGCACTGGTATGATCGTCAAAAGATGACGCTAAAGATCGTCACCAAGACGCAGTATGTTGCCGCGATGAACCCCAGCGCCGGTAGTTTCACCATTACGCCTCGTCTTCAGCGTCACTTTACGGTTTTCGCGCTCAACTTTCCTGATGAAGAGTCGGTAAAATCCATCTATAGTTCCATTCTCAAACAACACATGGCGGCTAATAAGTTCCCCACTAATGTCACAAGATTTGTTGAAACTATTGTTGAGTCTAGTATTCAAATTCACAATCGAGTTACGGCTACCTTTTTGCCAACTGCTATACGATTTCATTATGTCTTCAATCTGAGAGACCTTAGCAATATATACCAGGTAAAAATTGGGAAATATTACTATAAAATAACAATAAATTACTATAAATTATTATAAATTACTATAAATTATTATAAATTACAATCAAATATGTATTACAAAATAAAATCACTAAAAATACCATTTTGGTTTTATTCAATATATATATATAATATTCCCATTAGTTTCAGCTGCTATGACTTCATTTGTAATACAATAATTTAAAAGTAAATAAAAAAAATACTTTCTTAACAAACTCTACCAATGCTTGATAAAAATAATTAAAAGATGCAAAGTAACATTTTCATCGTATTTCATAAATATCTGCATTATATTTTTAATACTGTAACTATATTTTTAAATTCAATTTAAAATTACATTTGACTATTATGTAGTAAAATAAATAATTACTTCCATTGATGAATGCGTTGAATTTTTTAGGGCTTGCTTTTCACTCTGCCAGAAATTTCTGCATCTCTCATATCATTTCTTCGAGTCTGGATTCATGAAATGTACCGAGTGTACACCGACAAGCTGGTCGACAAAGATGACATGAAAATATTCAGCAACCTGTCCCACCATATCATTATGACCAATTTCTCAGAGTTAAATGAAGAAGAAATTTTTGCGACGCCATTACTCTACTGCCACTTTTTCAAAGGCATCGACAACAAGATGTACGGCCCAGTGACGGATGTTCAAAAGCTGACCTCAATGCTACAGGAGACGTTGGACAGCTACAATGACACATACGCTGCCATGAATCTCGTGCTCTTTGTCGATGCGATTGAGCATGTACTCAGAATTAATCGTATCCTAGAGATGCCTCGTGGCAATGCCCTCCTCATCGGGATCGGCGGAAGTGGAAAGCAGTCGCTTTCGCGGCTGGCTGCCTTTATCAGTGGGATGGAGGTAGCTCAGATCATCCTCAGGAAGGGCTACGGAATGGCTGATCTAAAAGTAGACCTGGCTGCGCTCTATATGAAGACTGGGCTGAAGAACAATCAAGTGGTCTTTCTTATGACTGATGCGCAGGTGGCGGATGAAAAGTTTCTCGTTTACATCAACGATTTGTTGTCGTCTGGGGAGATCCCTGACTTGTTTCCAGAAGAAGATTTGGACGCAATTATCATGGGAGTTCGCCACGAATGTAAGGCTTCAGGAATCCTTGATACCAATGATAATTGCTGGAAATTCTTTATTGAAAAAGTTCAGCGATTACTTCGAGTAAGATGACGTGTTCATATTATATTAATTCCAAAGATTATAGAGCGAGCGACAAGAACCCTGGGACAAGTCATATAGTCTGTAGTTTTCTATGGAAGTATAGGAGCTTATATTAATAATAAATGCATTAATAACCTCGATGAATTTCGTATTGATATAGATATATTATAGATTTATAGATAGACATAAATATATATATACAGATTAAAACAGTTTCCAGTTTTTAGCACTTTTAGCATAGAGTGAGGTTCTTGTCGCTCGCTCTATATTTTTTGATTAATTCTAAAAAAAATTTTCTATCTGTAATTGACTAGTTATAGGAATGTCTCATTTTTACATGTACATATTAGATGTTTTAAATATTATTCTTATTAAGAGTAAGATTCGGATAAAAATTGCATTTTTGAAAAAATACAATTTCTGTAATCAGAGAAAATTACAAGTTGTATTAAATGCAATCAAATAAATATAATATATATCTATTTTAATGTGTTTCATAAAAGTAAACTTATTATTTTATTAAAGTATTTATAAAAACCTTTTTAAAATGGACAGTTATTATTGTGATCAATCATGTAATGTTTTTTAATTAAAGAAAAATAGAATTTACAATTTATTTTCTAATATCATACTGATATAAATATATATATTGATTACTTATTTATACCTATCAAAAAACTATTAATCATATAATTGCATTTTAAAATTAAACTCTTATTTATCTCATTATAAAGTGAAAACACAGTGAAACATAATTTACGGTGAACATTATATAGTTTCATTATATTGGTTTCATCTCAGGTGATTCTTTGCTTTTCACCTGTGGGAAACGCGATTCGAGTTCGATCTCGTAGGTTTCCAGCTCTGGTCAATTGCACATGTATTGATTGGTTTAACGAGTGGCCGCACGAGGCTCTTTTGTCAGTGTCAAGAAACTTTCTCGAAGAGGCCGAGTTACTCGATGTATGATTCATATACCTATTGTGTTTAATCTATGAGAAAATTGTGTTCTCTTAGATCTAATCTTTTTATTTTGTTTTCAGGATACCATGAAGCAATCTGTGAGCGAGTTTTTAGCCTATGCCCACACAACCGTCAACGAAAAAAGCCAAGAATATCTAGTTAAGGAGCGTAGATATAACTACACAACCCCCAAATCTTTCTTGGAGCAGATAGATCTCTATAAAAAACTTTTACTCTTAAAGGACGAGGAAATTAAACAGAAAATTCAGCGATTAGTAAACGGTCTTTGTCGGCTCAAGGAAGCCTCGGAACAGACAGCGGAACTGAAACTCCAATTAGCCGACCAGGATTTGATTGTTACAGAGAAGACGCACAACGCGAACGAACTGATCGCAGTTGTGGCCGCAGAAACCGGCAAGGTAACAGCTGAAAAAGAAATAGCCGCTGCTGAAGAAGCCAAAGTCACCTTGATTAAGAAGGAGGTTGAAAAGAAGCAGAAAGAATGTGAACGAGATCTATTAAGAGCAGAGCCCGCTTTAATCGCAGCCCAAGAAGCCCTGAATACTCTGAACAAGAACAATCTGACCGAATTAAAGTCCTTGGCCAGTCCACCACCAGATGTGGTAACTGTACTAGGAGCGGTGATGGTTCTTCTTGCAGTGGAGGGTAGAATACAAAAAGATCGCAGCTGGAAAGCCGTTAAGGCAGGTTCAGGTCCGTTGTCGAAATTAGATCTTCTACTCAACAGACTTGTCAATTATGAGAAAGAGAATATCCATCCAGCGTCTAAAGCAGCCGCTCTTGAATACTGTAAAAAGCCGAATTTCGATCCCGACATTATTCGGAGCAAATCAACTGCTGCGTCTGGCCTGTGCTCATGGGTAATCAACATTTGCAAGTTTCATGATGTTTTCTTGGAAGTGAAGCCTAAGAGGGATGCCCTAGATGCGGCTAATCAAGAATTGAAAGCTGCTGCGGATAAATTGGAATTATTTCGAAATAAAATTGCCCGATTAGAGGCATCGCTGCAGGTTCTTACAAATGAATTTAAAGCGGCTACAGACGAGAAACTTCGATGTCAAACGGAAGCCGATTTTACTGCAAAAACCTTGGACCTGGCCAATCGGTTAGTAAGTGGCTTTGCTTCAGAAAATGTTCGTTGGGCTAATCAAGTTGAGCAGTATAAAATCCTAGCCACAACTATTCCTGGGGATGTTTTAATAACGTGCTCATTTATTTCGTACTTGGGATATTTTACGAAACCTTTTCGTGTGGATTTATTAGAAAATTGTTGGCGTACATTTTTGAAAACGCAAGAAAATCCAATTCCAATTCGTTCAGAAATTGATCCATTGGAAATGTTGATTGATGACGCCATAGCTGCAACTTGGAATAACGAAGGCTTGCCGAGTGATCGCATGTCTATTGAAAATGCCACAATTCTGACTTTCTGCGAACGTTGGCCGCTCATGGTAGACCCCCAGCTTCAAGCTGTTAATTGGATCAAGCACAAATATGGCGCCCTTTTGAAAGTTGTACGGCTTGGAGCTAAGGGCTATCTGGAGACTATTGAACAGGCTGTATCCGAAGGGGAAGTTGTTTTGATAGAAAACATTGGAGAAACCATTGATCCTGTCTTAGATCCAATAGTTGGCCGACTCACAATTAAAAAAGGCAAAGTAATTAAACTGGGCGATAAAGAAATTCCCTACAATCGAAATTTTAAACTAATTCTGCACACGAAGTTGGCCAACCCTCATTACCAACCCGAGTTGCAAGCCCAGACCACTTTGATAAATTTCACGGTGACACGGGACGGTCTGGAAGAACAACTTCTGGCGGTGGTTGTTAGCAAAGAACGCCCCGATTTGGAGAAACTCAAATCTGATCTAACAACTCAGCAGAATGAATTCAAAATTACACTGAAAAACCTGGAAGACTCGCTGCTGGCTAAGCTGTCGGCCTCTGATTGCAATTTCTTAGGAGATCATTCATTGGTTGAAAATTTGGAAAATAGCAAATTTACTGCGAAAGAAATTGAGGAGAAGGTGACTGAGGCCAAAGTCACTGAGGCTCAGATTAACACGGCAAGAAATCATTACCGCCCAGCTGCCACACGTACAGCATTAATTTACTTCACAATGAACGATCTCAATTCCATTAATCCAATGTATCAATTTTCGTTGAAGTCATTCCGAATCGTTTTCGAAAAAGCCATTGATAATGCATTGGAAGCTGAAAATATAAAGGAACGTTTGATCAACATTACAGAAAGTATAACCTATTCGATTTCCGTTTACACTACGCGGGGACTGTTTGAACAGGACAAATTAATTTTCACCGTATTAGTGTTCTTTCAAGTAATGATCCTCTCAAAAGATATTTCGCCAAATCTTCTGGATTTTGTTCTTCGATATCCAGCAGTTCCTGATATCAAAACGCCGGTTGACTTCCTGAATGATTTAAGTTGGGGAGGCATCAAAGCCTTGACTAAATTGTCCAACTTCCGAGACTTGGACAAAGATGTTGTCGCGTCGGCTAAGAGATGGAAGGCGTTTGTCGAGTGCGAGTGTCCAGAAAAGGAAAAGCTCCCGCAGGATTGGAAAAATAAGAGCAGCATGGAGAAGTTGTGCATAATGCGTGCGCTGCGACCTGATCGGATGACTTATGCACTCAGACATTTTGTGGCTGAGAATTTTGGCAATAAATACGTCGAAGGAAGAACTGTGGAATTTTCAAAATCTTTTCGTGAGTCGAGTCCCGAAATTCCCATCTTCTTTATTTTATCACCGGGTGTGGATCCGCTGAAGGACGTTGAGCTTCTTGGGGAGAAATTGAATTTCTCAAACGAATTTAACAATTTTCACAACATTTCACTTGGACAAGGTCAAGAGGTAGTGGCCGAGACGGCACTGGAGGTAGCATCACAAGAGGGTCACTGGGTAGTTCTGCAAAATGTTCATTTGGTGGCCAAGTGGTTGGCTACCCTGGAGAAAACACTGGAACTATACTCTGAGGATTCCCATGAAGATTATCGCGTTTTTATCAGTGCAGAACCAGCCCCAACACCAGCTATGCACATTATTCCCCAAGGAATTTTACAAAATTCCATTAAAATAACCAATGAGCCGCCGACAGGTATGCAAGCGAATTTACACAAATCGCTGGATAACTTCACCCAAGAGACACTGGAAAAGTGCTCAAAGGAAGCCGAGTTTAAACCGATTTTATTCTCGCTCTGCTACTTCCACGCCGTGGTGACCGAAAGACGAAAGTTTGGAGCACAGGGCTGGAATCGTGTCTACCCCTTCAATGTTGGGGATCTTACCATCTGTGTTGACGTGTTGTACAATTACCTGGAAGCTAATACCAAGGTTCCTTGGGAAGATCTGCGCTATCTCTTTGGCGAGATCATGTATGGGGGTCACATTACTGATGATTGGGATCGAAGACTTTGCCGGACATATCTTGAGGAGTACATGCAGCCGGAACTGGTGAGAGTTGATTAGACATATTTCATTGGTAATTGTGTTAAATATACTCTAATTTCTCACAGATTGAAGGCGATCTTTATCTAGCTCAGGGGTTCTGCATTCCCCCAAATTCGGAATACAGCGGTTATCATCAGTACATTGATGACAGTCTACCCGCCGAAAGTCCTTATCTTTACGGTCTACACCCCAATGCCGAGATCGAGTTCCTCACCACCTCTTCGGAGCGTGTCTTTCGAATTGTCTTCGAGATGCAGCCACGAGACAGCAGCGCCGAGAGTGGCGATGGTTCGACACGAGATGAAATTCTCCGGAACATTCTTGACGATTTGATGGATCGAATACCGGACGGATTTCAGATGTTGGAGTTGCAAGGTAAGGAGCCGGCGGAAAACCGAACCCCCTACACGGTTGTTGTCCTCCAGGAGTGTGAAAGAATGAATACGTTGCTTACTGAGATTCGTCGATCTCTTAAAGAATTCAAGCTGGGTCTAAAAGGAGAGCTCACAATTACATCGTCGATGGAGACCCTCAGTAATTCTTTATTCTTAGATCAGGTATGAAGTATATTTTGAAATTTTAAAATTGAATTAATCAGTTGAGTCAGTCAAAGCTACAGCATCATCATTTTTGAATTATGGGAGTGAGATTTAAATAAAACTGTTTGGAGTGTTTCAGTGTAATGTAGGTAACATTAATTGTTAAATAAAAATGTATTGTGATAACGGTAATCAATAAAATTATAGTGAAATTTTAACAAAATTGAAATATTTAATATTTTTCAATATTTCAAAAGTTGGTTTTACATATATGATATAAACTACTCCCTCGTTCGATAAATATTTTATTATATTATTTAAAAAAATATTTTACTACTTATGTAAATAGTATAGCACATTGATGATATATTTGGGTAATAGTAAATACAAAAATATGTTTAAAGATTAAGTTTTTTGTATTGTAAATAATATTTAAATACATGTCAGTTATTTATTCAATAATTTAATGCTTAGAACAAATTGTAATACCTTTGTAAATAAATGGAGTCTTTCTTCACCCTCGTGTAGGTTCCAGAGTCATGGGAGCGCTATGCGTATCCCTCTCTGCAGCCTCTCGCTCTCTGGTTTGCTGACTTGATCTCGCGAGTGAAAGAGCTCTACACCTGGACCCAGGACTTCAGTCTCCCAGGTTCCGTATGGCTCGGAGGCCTCTTCAATCCCCAGTCCTTCCTCACTGCAGTGATGCAACAGACCGCCCGTAAGAACGAGTGGCCTCTGGACCGGATGGTGATCAACTGTGACGTCACCAAAAAGAACCGGGAGGACATGGGCATGGCTCCTCGTGAAGGCGCCTACGTTCATGGACTCTTTATGGAGGGTGCTCGTTGGGACATGCAAGTTGGCTTCATTGTTGATGCCCGCCTCAAGGAGTTGGCACCGATGGTACCTGTTATTTTCCTCAAAGCCATCCCCGTGGAGCGTCAGGATCTGCGTACTTGCTTTGCATGTCCAGTGTATAAAACGAAACATCGCGGACCGACCTATGTGTGGACCTTCAACTTAAAAACCAGGGAAAAACCCGCCAAATGGATTCTGGGAGGCGTGGCCCTTTTACTGCAGTAGTAATTGATACCGTATTGACAAAATTACAGTAAAAGTTCACCAACAACTAACATGAAACATTAGACGACCCATGTCAAATTAGCAATAATCGATTTGTTTATTTGTTATTTAGTAATTAATTTGCATATTATTGTAAGCGATTGTCGTCAATGTATAGGGTGCTAGATGTGCAATTATTTTTATACATTTAATTAATTATACAATTTCAATAAAATTAGTTATTTATACATTCGACTTTTTAAAATATTTTATAAATTATACAGAATCTCTTATCAAGTTGGAAAATTAAAAAAAGGAAAAAGCAATCAAAACGACAGAAATTAATTTAAATATTAGAAATTATTAGTTGTTATTCAATACGAATTGTAAATTACTTTTAATATGACTTTGTTAACACTGTTTGAAATATTACATTTCTAAAACTTTTTATGAATATCTAATATGGTGGAGTGTGTCAGAGAGGCAAATTTAAAAATACAATAAAATAAAATAAAAATAAAATAAAATAAATAAGTCTGTCTAAAATTAATAGCTAAAACAACAATAAATAAAAGGAAACATAATTAAATTTAGAATAATGCAAGAGATACTCAACAGAAGTTTCAGCTATAATTCTTTATCAATGTAAATCGAGAAAAATTGTAGCAAATCTATTTGTTTTAAAATATTATTATTATTAATAATAATAGTAATAATAAATGTGTATTCGAGTAAATGAGAATGAAAGAGTTTTCTGAGTTACGTGCAAGAGATACAAAATATTGGGAACATGGGGATCTATATACAGGTGAAATGGGAGAGAAAATATATAATAAAGCATAATATAAATAATAATAAAGGTTAAATAAAGGATACAGAGAGTATAGAAGATATATAGAGGATATATGAGTAAGTCACTGGGAGTACATTGAATACATTGATGAAGCCTGTTCATCTCTTAACTATAATTTTAAATTTATTCCTTTTTATGTGATTGTTTTGTAGTATATGATTGGGAGGTTAATTTTATTGTTGTTGTTTTTTTATTTATTTTATTTTACTTTTATTGAATTAAAATATGTTTTTATTTATGTATTAAATTATTTTCCGTTACATTTTGGGGAGCTAGTTTACATAACTATTTAGAAACTTCAGAAATGTCGTCAAAAGCACCAATTCTCGGTTGCATCTCAGACCTGGGAGTCACATCTAAAAAATTGAACAGTATCATGTCTTTATAACCTTACTACCTCGATTTATATTGATAGGCAGAGAAATGACTACAATGGCTTAAATGACCCCCATGAGATTTTACTATACAGACTTACAGTAGTTACTATGAAGGTAGCAGGGAAATAATTAGTTTTGCTTTTCAATATTGAATGAGAGGGAAGAATGCTTCTTCACTATATTATAAAGTTTTTATTATGACTGTAGCTGTGGTTCTACTAATAATACTGATGCAGAAGTGGGGGATTCTATTATACAGTCTAATTAATTATGTGTAATTGTGAAGTCAAACTCCTTTTTTATCAATATTGAACTATATACAAAGTACACAGAGAACATTTATTATTCCTTCTAATATCATTGTAGCCTTACTCTTCTTCACAGTTCTATGATCTACTTGATATGATTAAAGAATTCCAATTTTTACACATTTTTCAGAATTCTGGAATTAAACTAACGTTTCGATTTATGCATTGATACGCATGTTGAACATTTGAAAATAAAATCAAATAAACCTCCTATGCCCAATTGCCTTTCTTAACTAACAAGTATTTTTTATTGGGAGTAAAATATAATTTTTTTTGTAAGTAATTGGAGCATGATTTAAAAATATAAAGAAGAATTTTTGACAGAATTTAGGAAATTCTGTTTGTGAATTACTAAAAAGTTTAGAAGTGTTTCAAACACGCTTGAATAAATTATACAAACAATGAAATTTACCAAATCTAATCTATTTCATTAATATTGTGAAATCTTATTGTCTTATTATCGCTTTTTATGTCATATGTTATTATTCTGTGGAATTTTCAAAAAGAGTTTGACTTCATGATGAATGCAAAGGACTGCTCCTATGGAAGAAAATGGTTTACACTAAGATTTCCCACTTTCTTTTCTTACTTTTTGAATAATGTATCGATTTAGTAAGTATTAGTATTCGCATATTTACTGGCCTATTGCTCACCCATCCAGAGGACAATGACATCCTGAATAATGAAAATAGGTGATTTAAAACACATAAAATCTGTACATCTTTTTTGATTCATTAAAAAAACAATTTAGCAGCTTTTCCTATACACATAAAAGAGTAACGATACAAAGAAAGGTATAAATGCGAGAAATGCGGTCTTATGAGCATATTATATACCAGTACCCAATTCAAAATCCCCGATTTATTATTCATTAACCTAAGCTACTCCTCTATTTCTAACTATGTGTAGTATATAGGCATTATTTCCTATGCGTTGAGGTTTTTATTATGGAAGATTAAGCATGATCAGGAAAATCTGTGAATAATAAATGGACTACTATTATAGGAATTGTTGAGTGACTGAATATATTGTAAATGCACGGTCTAGCTATATAATAAAATCTCGAGATGAAATTATTTACATGTCGTCTGTTTTTTTTATATTATTGTTCAGTGTGATTATTTTAATTAATGGTCTTGCAGATTTTAGAAGTTTATGTGACTGGCTAAATTGTTCTCGTTATATTTGAAAGATAAACATATTGCAAAAATTGAAAGTTTTCTAAAATAAATTTAATAGTTAAACATTATATATTAAAGGTAGATTCCTGAATATTTTCACTGTAAAATATCTATTTTATTAAAACATCAGCTGCACTAAATCATATGTTCAAAACACAAAGTGGTTTTCCCGTCCATAAAATCCTTCAGCATGATACTTCTAAATTTGTATGAAAGCAAACCATAATTGAGACTGACACAAATTGTCACAATCGAATTGATGTTATGATGCTATTTTACAAGTAAAGAAATTTATCTATATGCTTTCAACCATATTTATAAATATTCATTGATCAAATTATTACATTATATATTAAAGAAGACTGACTTTGTTATATATAGTTGAAGACTTTGGTTATTCATTCTATTTTTATTGACACACTTCGCTTACTATAATACACACGGTAAATATATATATATATATATAATTAAATTATTATCTACAGTGACGTGTGTTCCAGTCTTTATCTTTCAGGCGGGAGTATGTTGAACCCATTAATAACTGGTGTGTACATTCCTTATCTCGAAACTTATGGCAAACAGCTGACACCCACTACTTAGGAGCACCGTAAGTAGGTAGGGACACCTCTAATTTCGACGGGTGGGGAGTCGTGAACCCCTTGTATATTTACGGGGAGTTTAGTTAGTATGGAGTGACACCAGGACAAATCGTGTTATGTCAACAGTGTTAAAAATATAAATAAAAATTAAAGCAATTCCCTTGGCTTTTTAAGTTTAGGGAGATCTTGTATATCGTATAATTCCGGTATTATATTGAAGCAAATATGTATGTATGTTATTCAATAAGGGATTATAAGAGTGCATATCTGTGAGATGTGCATGTCTCAACCACAAATAAATAAAAAAGTAGATCTTAATGGACAATTTCTTCTTCCATTAATAATTTTTCAGAAAAACTAATCAAATATATTTAGTTATCTGATATTTGTCATATGAAACAGATTTTCCTCATTTAAAACAGACTTTTAAATATAAACAACATTAAAATTATGTTGCATAAGTAAACGTAAAACAATCTTAAAATATAAAATACCCAAAAATGAAAACTTTTGAGTTTTTCTTTATTAAAATAATTCTAACGATTTGAAACTGGCAGGAGATTTGGAGGGATTCCCCGAAATATTTTGATATCCGAAATATAGAGTAATTATTTTTTGTTATTAATATCCTTTTGCTGTTTAAATTAATAAATATACTGATAAATAACCAAAGCTGATTGTAAAATCCTTTCTGGAATGACTCGACATTGCGACCAGCTCTTCAAACCAACTCTCCTTATTTTAACGAGGACACCTTCACACCATATAAAACATTTGAGACAAGATTTCAGCTGGTTTCTTCTACAATCGTATTTACTGCTCTGTCACGACAAATCTGTCCCGAATTTATTAAATTTTAAGAGCTGCTATCATAGTTATTATTTGTTCCAATAAGTAATACATTATTATAACAGACATACTTGACTTATATCGAACTTTCATAGAAATTTTTATCTGGGATTTGTCTACTTTTCATGTGCCATTTTTCCAATACTTTGATCTGGTTTTGTTTGACATTTATTAGTTTGATATAAAAAACATTAAGCACATGCAATGTAATGTGCGGTTCAATATATTTATTTAAAATGGACTGGACTGTAATAGCTTTTTCTAACAACAAAACATGATACTTTCACTTTTCTACTTATAAATGGGGATCCTTTATATCTATTAAAATATTTATATAGTAATTTAATTATGTCATAATGTGTTTAAGCATTTTGTGGAATAAGGAAACAGTAATTACTATTATTAAAATTTAAAAAAAAATCGTTTTCAAACGTCAGAATATTTTAAAGCTTTTCTTAAAAGTCATTTGATATTTTTTTCATTACATAAAACAAAATAATTTTAAAATATAGAAAATAGTTTCAACAGTAATTTCTACATTGATATTTGTCGACAACACCTTCAGAAAAAGTTTGCTCACATTTTAGAAATGTTTCCTGAGACTGTTGTGATCGATCGATTTTCGATTTTTGTTGTTGGAGGATGTTTCACGTTGTTTCGGTTTCATGAAATTAAATCAGTTTTAAAGAAAAATATGAATAAATAAATTTTTCTACATAAAACTTCCACATACCTCTCATGATTATTGAAATATATTTTAAAGTAAAAAAAAATGAATTAGAAGTTTTATTTTTCAAACATAGTATATTACTTACAATTTATTACAATTAAATATTACTTAATTACAAATTATATTCTTAGAATATTCTTTGATAACGTTTACAATATATAGAGAATTGTTACTATATATTACTTGCAAAATAGTTACATGCCAATCCATATTTACACTGTTTACTGGTATTGCATTTATCTTTACATTATTAAATAATCATTTCAAACAGCTTCGGTTACAGAGTCAGCATACACAACTTTTCCGTTTCATCCATTATTAGACACCTGTGCAATTTCTTTAAATATATAAGTTCCATTTGGTTTTCGCATCGGTATTTATTATTGGTTTCCTCGAAAATCGGCATCAAATGTCTCTTCAGCATCTGAATATCAGATGCGAATAAAGGAGATATTTATCTGGCAAATAAAAAATAATAATATAATCTATAAAAAAATGTCTTGATTGGCATTATCATAAAGCTGTAATCATTTTCGTCAAACAAGCCAAAAGTAACGAACCTCTATAGTTTACAAAAAATGCAACTTTGACCCCATGCAGTGGCTACTAACTCTGCCCTAATTTGCATGATTCATGGGTAGGACCTTGAGTGGCAGGGTCCCATAGTTTGTCGCAAATATATTAAAGCCACATGACAAAATTCCAGATGAACACATTGAATTACATAGTATCTGAATATTTTCTAGTTGTCTGACTTTATATGTACTACACGCATAGATGATGATTGCAGTACCTATAATATATCCAACCGGAGATACAAATGCTTATCAATATATCTCTATGAGAATATGACAAGACATGGTTTTATTCGCCATGAAAAATGCGGCCACTAACCGATTACATAGGGTAAAAGCTTATACTGTCACTGAATGTACGGTTGCTGCTTGAATATTTTTTTAAAAGATTTTGAATAAAGTGGTTTATAATATACCAGGTATTTCATTTAAAAAAGTTCAGCATTGTTCTCAATACAGAATACATTAATTGGTTAAAGATTGGTGATCAATTGCAAAGATTACACAATTTAGACGAGTTTTATTCTTCCACTTCACAATCCATTGGCCAATGAAGATGCAGTTCTGCTAATCGGCACAGGAATTCTACAACTCACCAATTACTCTCAACTCCATACGTCGCATCAAATCGTAACGTGTATTGGGTCCTAAAATCTTTCTATGCGACTTTTCCTTTTTTTCTGAGTTTTATTCCGAGTATTGGTTTTGTTAGTTTAATGACATCTCTTTCAAAAGTTTTGAAAATTTGAACATTCACAGGATTAGTTTTACAATTTTCAAGGATTTATTTGTCATGTGAGTATATCATTTAATTTGAAATTTTAAAAATGAAATCTCAATTATAACAACTTTTAAAGTTAACATACTTATATCGAGAGTATAAGCAATATTTTAATATATGAATCAAAACAATTAAATAGGAAATATTCGCTTCTCAAATACTAGAAATTTTTTGATTTAGAAAATCTTTGTTTTTAGAATATTAAAATAAATAATTTTTTGAAAAGATAAAACCGTTTAAAAGCTGTAACTATATAACAAATATTTCAAAAGAAAATCAATTTTTATTCATCGTATACATTTATTCTTTTTAGCCACATCTAAAAAATAATCCCTAAAATATAGCTCAATTCTAATGTTCTCTCTATATATATTATAAAATCACACACAATTATATCATTGTAAATCTAACATAAGTAAGGAATTAAAAAAATAAAGGGCCATCTATTTTAATTATAAAAATGTTTTAGACATCCCCATAATTTTCTATAAACAGATTTGGCTTTTATATTGAAGAATTCAAACTTTTTTTCGTATATTGATAAAAAACGAATATACCACCGGAAACAATTATAGAAGTTGATTTATATAACGCCTATATCTTGTAATTTGGATTGTCGCCTCAATTATCACAATAGAATAGACACAAAAACTTTGTTTCATGATTTAATTTACATTCACCCGTTAACACTGCTGTGTTTTTTTGTTTTTTGCATCGAGGTTCAATTAAAAATAATTTTCTATTTAAAAAATATTTTATTTTAGGATTGATATTAGTGTGTTTTTTCTTAAGAACACAATATTTATTGAAAAAATAATTTACAAAAAAGTACGTTTCTATAATAATTTAAAAAAATTTCTTACTAAATACATTTTTTCTGTTAATGAAACATTTGTGCTTTTAATATTGCATAACCTTTCTTCTTAATAAGATGAGCACATACATTTACACATAAATAGGGATTCATTTTAAAATAAAAATATTTCGTCTTTTTATTACACAACCAGATTTGTAAACCTACATATACTCCACGTCTCAAATAATACCATGCCTATGCCCATATATCATGATTTGGGATTGTTATAAGGGCAATTAGTACCTATATATCTCTCTGCATGCGCGAAAAAATCTTATCTTTTCGGTGACAGTATTATGGTCGTGTATTCCACATTATCTTCCGCATGAGAAGCCCCAGCAGCTACAAGATTACCAATTCAATTGGATCCCAAGTACTCGACCCCAGCTGGAATTAAGCTACTGCTTATATGGGAAGCAATTCAATAACAGATAAATACAGAAATAGTCGTGTAAGACATGCGAAATCTGGGTTTAATATATACTAGCGATGCAAATTTACCTACTTTTTGACTAATTATATAACCTCTCGTAAATTTTAACTTTATTCGAGCAAATCATGAGAGCATAATATATAACAGCATGATTTATGATTCATGACTGAAACTATAATATTCATGACTGAAACTATAATATTCATGACTGAAACTATAATATTCATGACTGAAACTATATATATTAGATAGGCTATACTAAAATTAGCTTAAAGCTTGAAATATGACATAAAATAGTATTCATAATTTCATAAAAGTTTTCTTAGATAGATTTATATAATTCTTCAACTAAAGTTATGATAAATTAATCAATTTTCTTAATAAAGACTTGATAATTAAATAAATGGCCAAATAATTTTGTTTTAATACAAAGAAAAAATGTTAGAACCTGTTTTGAATTATATAATAATAATTAATTTATTTCAGCATTTCAGCATTTTGAAAATATCTTTATATATAATCGCGTTAAATATTACAATTTTAAAAATCTTCATTATAGTACCACTATAGGTATATCATATCAATTGAATTACAGGAAATATCCAGGTTTTTAAACATTTGTTTTAAAAGGCAGGAAATAATGTACCTATCATATAATAATATATATAATATACGCTATACTTCGGTATATTTCCCATCGGTTATATATGTAAATGATTCATTGAAGATTAAAAGAGTTCCGAACGGATATAGTTTATAGCAAATATAGCAAATTTTCTTTTGATACGAAAATTTTAGTAACACTAAAATGAAAACTATATATAAGAAATAAGAAATATGAATATGAAAATAAAAATAAAAATGAATAAGAATAAGAAATATACTATTATATACAACGTTGGATTAATTTAAATTCATTAGAAAAGTTTAATATTAATTTAACATAATATTATTTATTATTTTTAAAGGAAAACAAAATATTTGGTTATATATAATTTTAAAAAACCTTAATTTGTATATATTTAAAAAGGAAAGTTCCAAATACATTAATAAAGTTGTCTTTATACATTAATCAAAGCTAACAAATATTATTCCTTTTATAAAAATGTCTACACGAACTTACAAAGAAGTTTAATTAGATTTGGAAGTAATTACAAAAGATGAATAGAAACAATATAGAGTACCAAAAATGGGTGTTTCCTTGAATTCTTAATTAAATCTAATCTATTTAATTATACATAACACTCGTCTTTGTAAAACTTATAATTTGGAACAAAGCATTATAAAATCCCTATAGAACTGAACCCAACGTCATATAATATATACAGAGAACCGACAAGATTATAATTTATTTATGATAATTATAAAAAATATTTATGGAATTTTGAAGAAGAAAAACTGAAATTATTTTTACAATAATGTAGAATGTTACAGTGATTTAACTTTTACAAAAAAGAATAATCAAATTTCAAATGTGTTTTTATTAAAAAAAAGATAAATTTAGTGATTAATATATATTTGAATTAAGACAGAAACATTTATAAAAAGCATTTTTGAAATTTTTTCCGTTCAAAATTTCCAAATTTTAATCTTAATGAAATTCGGAATATATAAAATTTTAACGTCTCATACACACACAGGTATATATATATAGCCACTTGAAATTCCAGATGTTCAAAATTTTTCGAATATAATCGCTAATTTGTTGGGCGCATATATATTTTTTAATCATCATGGTCAGTATATGGGAAAGCAATACGATATGCAACTTATGCAAGTATACATATACTAAAGAAAAAAACAACTTATTCCGTGTAAATAACATGCTCTGTGCAGTGATAATCTCCCCATCCCGTTTACTCGTGATTTCTGGCCGTGGGACGAATTGGTTAATGATAGCCATTCTATACGAAGACCTTTCACCCGCTCTTCCATCCAACAGAACTCCCACAGTGAGTAACCATAGGAGAAGCTATAGGGGGAGCTTTTCTATCCGGTAATTTGGACAGCATGTAAAATGTGCGTTAATTTTGCCCACCCCCCCTTTTGCCATTTCACCTCTGATATCGACAGAGGACGACTTTGAAAATAAGAAACGTGCCGGCATGTAATATCAGAATGCCATCATCGTTGGAATTGGTGTAAACCAGAGATTTGAGTGGATGCATCAACACTACATACATACTATACATTTGCCCGGTGTCGATCGACTTTAAGTATTTCCACTAACGAGGTAGCCCTCATTACCAGTATCCTTATCGAGGGCCCCATCAACCAAATGTCATCGCTAAGATTAACCCCTGATCTGCAAACTGCAGCAGCAAGGTGGAAAATGTACATTGAAAAAATGACATACTCCGCAACCACTGTCTAATGACTATAAAATTACCTTTCGGAACTTCAAATTCCGCGCTTTCGATAAAAGTAGCACTAATACTTACTTCTACTCTGCTATTATTTATAATCTCGGCATAAATATAATAAAAGCGAACTAAAAAATGAATCTTACATATATAAAACACATTATTAAAAAGCAAAATCCTCGTATACGCTAGTCTCATATTGTTCACAAGTGGTCGAAAAACTAATGAGCAATTTTCTTCAGAACACTCTAGATTTCTCTATCTCCTATATTACTCTTTTGTTACACGAAAATTGTTTTACCGAAGATTCCCAGTGCGTCGTTTATTCTGTCATTGTTTTTCCATCAATCTGGTCCACGTCTTATATTCTCACCTAGATATATAAATTCTAAACCCTCCTTCACTCGTATTTTTCCTGTTCCTATCCACTTTATTTTCTTTCTCGTATTTTTCACGCACTAACTCTCTCTCATTCATCTTCTATATATGCTCACATAAAGCCCAACCACATGAATACTTCATCCCTGACAAGAAAAGAATGAAGATTAAATCTGAAGATCTTTTCGTCACTTTCACCAACAATTCACTTAACTATACATAAAACATAATCCTAGATTTTTGTCGAATGGTAGTTCTTCAGGAAAATCATATTAAATGCTTAGAAATAGAGGAGATCATCGTAAGGTGCGTGAGTGCGCTGGAATAGTGTATACAACACATCTAGCATAATAATAGGGTTGATTTTGGAGTAACAAATATAAGAACACATGGTGTATGGAAAGAAATTTCCCTTTCATTAATCTTTATTGTAAATAAACCAAACACGATGCCATGCCAACCGTAAATATGTCAAAATGAGCGAAATATTTTTATTGTTTTATTATGGGCTTCGTCCGATTTCTTATAATAAATTCTGACCAACCTGTTGTCCAAATTTGATAAAATAATATTTTCAATTTATAGAAAAGTTCAGACGTAACTTTCGTTAAGATTTTAAAAAATTTTATGATTATATTTTTTTATATATAATATTAGGACAATTTTTATAGGTAAAATATGTCCATATTGCAATTATAAAATGCAGATAAAAATTATTTAAAACTAAAAAGTAAAAATGAATATTCGGAGGTAGTATTTTCAATTTTCGGTAATTTCTCCCAATTTATTGGAAATTAGCGAGCACCCTCGCATTAAAACTTTTGGTCTCTTCAAATTATGTAAAAATGTATGAAGTATTTTACACGTTTGTTGCAAGCTACTTAGCTTATCTCAAGTATAAGTTATATAATCTTTGAATTTAAGTATTATTGAATATATAAAACGATCGATAAACCCACTCATAAATAAAACAACACTCTTCAAAATGTGTTGTGAAGGAAATCATCGTTTTATATATAAATAAATCATATTGATAAAATGTTGAAATTAATAATAATCGATAATCGTCCACAAATGTAAGAAAATATCTTATTGATATAATCCTAATATGGTTACCGATAATTATTTTTTAACGATTCAATAAAAATAATAATTTGCCATTTGCAATAAATTATGTTTGATTTATAAAGTTCGTACTATATTATTTATAGTTTTATCTACATTTTTATTCTTATATTCTGAATAATTATGTTTTTATTATTTCTTAAATTATGATTTAATCTACACTTTATATGTACTTTGGAAACAATTGATATACAAATAAATTCTTAATGAATTGTAAGTATTATATAAATGGTATTAAATGACTCATGTAAATATATATAGCAAACAAATCCATGAATAATTAGTTAATTTAAATTAATTTTATTAATTCATTCATTCATTTATCTATTTCAATTGACTTTTGTATAAGTTATAATATCTATAAGAATTATTTTCTTTGTCCAGAAATATATACACTTATGTAATATTAAATTATTTGTATAAACGAAAAAATATGAAAAAATCATACATGATAAATCTAATTTATATTATAACACAAAAAAAGATATTAAATAAATCAAATAACCTCAGCATAACAGCAAATATTACAATATTAAAAAAATATAATTAAATTTTATTCTGCGATTAAAAAATAAATTCCCAGGTGTCAATATTTTGGCATGCGAAAATAAATGAATAAAAGGAGAAAACTTCCTTTTTAGCATATATTTATTAGTAAATGAAAAGTGTATCATGTAAACTAAATTATTGGATGGATGACCCTCTTATAGAGTTTGATTTATTGATTATTCTGAAATTAAATCACCCTCATCCATTAAAATTATGTAAATGACTATTTAGCTTTAATTATAGGGGGCCAGGACATACATTTCATAATTATTTTTTTTCAAATATCTGAATACAAACGTTCAATTTGTGTGGAAATCTATCCATATAATATGTAAAATATTGAAAAACTATTAAAACTGTAAATTTTACATAAGAATTTTTGCTTTAACTAAACTGACACAAAGAAGTTAATTTTGTTTTCCGGAGCAGTCCTACATTATTATTTATTAATTATTATTAATAGACAATATTGTTTTTTTTTTGCAGCCTAAGCCTACAACCAGCCTCAGCCATGAGAGCAAACGACATTTACTTCTTCATAAGCTTTCTACTAAATTTGGCCACCATTCTCTGGTCCTCACCCGTTAATCGATACAGAATAACAGAAGAATGTCGAGCAGGAACAGTTGTTGCTAACCTAACTCATGACCTGTTATTGGACAAGGAGTCTCGGCGCTATCTCGGAATCACTAATTGGAAGGACAGCGGGCCGCGGCACTTCGAAATCAACAACACCACTGGACTGCTCTACGTGAAAACTCCACCAGACCGAGAACTTCTTTGTAACAAAATGCCAGTTTGTAAAATCATTCTTTCTATCGCCTATGGCAACAGATATGATCCTACAATAGTTTCTGTAAGTATTGAACTCAAAGACATTAACGACCATGCTCCAAAGTTTCCTCGAAATGAAATTCAGTTGGACGTTGTGGAAAACACGAAGCCCCATCAAAACATATTTGATCTTCTGGCAGCCCGGGATCCTGACTTTGAAGAAAATGGGACTATTTCTTACAGTTTAAACAATCCACAGAAGGCTCCCTTTAAACTGGAGAGCAGGCCTGGAGACCCGCCAAGGTTGCAGTTGACAGCTCCGGTTGACTGGGAGAAAAAAAACCGATACTTAATGCGAGTGTTGGCCAAGGACAATGGCTCACCACCCAAAACGGGCACGCTTACGGTACATGTAATGGTAAAAGATGACAACGACCACGCACCCAAGTTCACCAAGCCAAACTATGACGTCACTGTCAAAGAGAACGTTGCCAAGAACGCTAAAATCCTCGAGCTGTATGCGGAGGACAAGGACAGCGAGAGTAATGGGATCGTCACGTATAGTATTGCTCCGTCTACAACGGCAATGGAAATCGAGGCTGCGCGCTATTTTGGAATTCAAACTCTAGGGAAAGTTGGACACTTGTACGTTCGGGAAAAATTAGACATTGACCGTAGAGAAAGTCGACAGTTTCGTTTAACCATTGAAGCGACTGACAATGGGACCCCAAGAAAAAGTTCCAAGGCAAAAGTGATAATTCGAGTGGAGGATATCAATGATTATACTCCAGAAATATCGATTAGCTACATGAATGAGGATTATTTGGACAAGAATAAGGGTTATGTCATGGAGAATATTGAACGTAGTTTTATAGGCCAGGTGAGTGTGAAGGACTACGATGGAGGTGCGGGGGGAGAAGTTCAGTGCCGTACTACGGACAACCGATTTCGGTTAGAAGATATGAACAGAAATGAAGTTGGACGGCAAAAAGAATTTAAGTTGATGTCCAGCACAAAGTTTGATCGAGAGGTAACCTCACAGATAAACTTCCAAATCATTTGTATTGACAATGTCAACCGCATTAACAATGAAATCCAACTTACCGGGCAGACCAGTGTCATGGTTGTTGTTCGAGATGAAAACGACGAAGCTCCAGTATTCTCCAAACAAATGTATACATTTTACGTCAAAGAAAATGTGCCTACTAAAGGATCCAGAGGCCTGCAGGTTGGTCGAGTTTTTGCCGAGGACAAAGATTTAAAAATCAATGGGCAAATTTCTTACGATCTTCTCACTAATCCGTCAAATGATTTCAAAATCGATCAATCGGGAATTATTTATTTGTTGCACCCTTTCGACAGGGAGTCCACACCCGATGTTAATTTTACCGTTAAAGCGTCTGATAAGATTTTTTCCTCAACGGTTCCAGTCCGGGTTGTAATAACAGATGTCAACGACTCTCCACCGGTCTTCCTGCGTTCGGAGTACAGCTTTGATGTCCCCGAGAATTCTAGAAATGCCAGTGTGGGTCAGGTCAAAGCGGAGGACTACGACCAGGATAAAAATATCACGTACCACATTGAATACTCCAAAAACATGTTTTCAATCAACCCAAGGACCGGTCAAATTTGGGTCAACAGGGCTCTAGACCGTGAACTTGAAGAAAGGTATGTTTTTCACGTGCTCGCAGTGGACCGGCCTACTTCAGGTTCTCCCTATGCCTCAAGGAATACTGGAACCGCAACTGTGACCGTCAAAGTTCTTGACATGAATGACAATAGTCCGGTGATCAATTATCCAACAACTCACTCCCCTATCTCTGTGGAAGAAGGTTCCCCAGCCGGTCACAACCTTTTCACCATCTCCGCTTTAGATCGAGACATTGGCGAGAACGGAACCGTTCAATACCACATCCTCAAAGGGGACAGCGGGGTATTTGGCATTGATTCGGGGACGGGTATTGTTTTTCTCACCTCGAAACTCGTCGAGGCGACCAAAGACTATCTACTGGTTCTTCGGGCCGAGGACAAAGGTCGACCCTACTCACGCAATGCATCGGTAGCCGTGAAAATCCGCGTCAAGCCAAAGAGCAACCTTCCGGACCAGGGCAACTACTCCGGAGAACTCAACAGTACTCTGGCTAATCGAACAATCATCATCATTTTATCGACGATTTTTGTCATTCTTTTGTTAACAACATTGATTCTCGCCTTTCTCATCAAACGACGCCGAGACACGGAGAGGCGCAAGTTTCGCGGTAAATGTCAGTATGGTAAGTTTGCATGATCTGATAACTTTTAGCTGTTTCACATCTGTCTCTGTCTTCATTGCCTTTCTTAATTCTTCAACTAAAAAGTCGTACTTTTAGTATAGAGTGTGCATATCATGCTTTCCCAACCGTCGAGAAGAGTGACATTAGCGTTATGACATCAGGTGGCAACATGGATTTGGAAGACATTTCCATCCAGGAGACCCCAGTATTTTTTTTAACCAGTAAACACATCCTTCCTTCAATTATAGCAGTTTATATTTACTACTATTTTGGCCTACATCATAGTTTCTAGCAATAGAATAGAGCACATAAAAAATATTTTAAAAAGATGCGACAAAAGTCTCCAAATTTCTGTCAATATTAATTAATTTACTTCCCTCATATTTTGTCACTTGAATTAAAATATCGGTAAAATGCTTAGACACTTCGAAATATTTGAAACGCTTCATTTTACAATAATTATGAATATATGAGAACAATATATTTTCAACAACATTAACAATATGAAATGTCTTTTTTTATTATTTTGCTGAATTAAAAACTGAATTCCATTAATTTTGTTTACATTTGATTTTAAATAACGTTTTTTCTTTTATACTTATGGAAATTTTAGAAATACTAAATATATAATTGAAGAATTTTCTATAAAACTATAATCTAGACACTTAAATTAAAAGCGAAAATGTTTTTTGAACATTTAATATGTGCAGGCATACAGAGAAATAGGATTTAAGCAAACCACACAAGCTATATGATTAAAGCTTTGAGTTGTGGAGTCAGAAGAAGCAAACCACACAAGCTATATGATTAAAGCTTTGAGTTGTGCGGAGTCAAAAGAAGCAAACCACACAAGCTATATGATTAAAGCTTTGAGTTGTGGAGTCAGAAGAAGCAAACCACACAAGCTATTTGATTAAAGCTTTGAGTTGTGGAGTCAGAAGAAGCAAACCACACAAGCTATGTGATTAAAGCTTTGAGTTGTGGAGTCAGAAGAAGCAAACCACACAAGCTATATGATTAAAGCTTTGAGTTGTGGAGTCAGAAGAAGCAAACTGAAATAGACGAATTAAAAGACACAAATTGTTGTAATTTAAAAAAGTCAAATTAACCACTATACACACAGGAAATGATTTGGTATATCTTCAAGTAAGGATTACTTCATATGCACCTAAATTATTGATTTTAGTGAAACATTTTAATTATTTATTATAGAATCGTTCATATAGCCGGACAGTCGGGCATGTCAATAACGATAAATATATTTACACTGTATTATTTAATATCTTAGATTAAAACCACTGTCAATAGTTACCTCAGCAATTACTTAGCAATGAAGTGCATATATATATATATAATGATGAGATAATTCCTTTTCTTTAAGAAGCTTCAAACAACTCCTTCCTTATCAATGAAATCGATATATCAAATCTGTCACCAAAAATCGAAGCATAACAAAAAATAATTTTCGGACAGTTTTCCGTATTGTTAACACTATACCTACAAGATCTATATATTATATATGTGGTGATTTTAAGCGCAATTAAATCTCTTTTCCTCTCTCAGATCTATTCATTTATATATGTCCATGTGATATGTATTCCTTGAGTTTCTTCCGATTTTATAGATTTCTAGTCTTTCGGGAATTGTTTTTAACAATCCCCGTAATCGCTGCCGTATCCAGAAGAATATAATTAAGGAATTCATAGCATAGAAGACGCACATATTGTATTAGTAACAGCCCATTAAGATATATTTCTTCGCTACATAAGGTTAGTTGTTATATCTAGCTAGAACTTCCTGATTAATTGAATATCTCTCAACATTATATACTTGCCTCTTATATTGTCCGCGTTTATATTTTACAGAATAGTGTGAACAATGCATTCATTGTTGATGATGAACAATGGTGTTTCTACAATGAATTATTTCAAAGAAAAATTTATAAGCATCGCTTAATTGAATTTTCTTTTTTTTCTTTATAATTAAAGATAATGAGAAAGTTTTTATAGTTATCAAGCAAACAATAAGGATAATTATGGCTTAAAATTTTCTTAGATTTGTTTGTTTGAATGTCAACGGAAAAGTATGCTTTCAAAGTAATTATTTTTTATAAAAAGACTGATAACTGATCATAACCTCATTGCACAAACATTATGGAAGGATGTTGTCCTATATATGTGCTATACACATGCTCAAAAAGTTAAAATCTAAACAATGTATTTAAATCACATTTTACCAAAAAATTCAAAATAAACTTGAGAACTTTTTTTAAATATATATAAATTGATTATTAGATGTTGTTATTAAAAGCAAAATTGTCTTATTTTTTAGATTAAAAAGAAAATTGTGCACATGAAATATCATTAAGTCTGCAAAATCGATATTTCAACGAACCGATGTTATTTATAACACCAAAAATGATTGAAAAAAGTGTTATAAATTCGAGTTAAACTGTAAATCTAGAAACTTTCAATTTAACTAAAGTTTTATTACTAAATTAGACCAATAGTTTATTATAGTAATGAACTAATTAGAAACAAATTAATAAATAACTAAATACAGCAGTTTTATTTTAATTATAGTTATAGTTGTAAAGTAATATTCTATTTTTATCATTGCATAATATGTATATAGTTTCAATATAAATCGAAGCGAAGGTCACCCGGCCCAATGACATAATTATTTCTAAAGACCTGCATTTCAGATATATTCGATACATTTTAAAAATAAATTATTAATTTGCGCATGGAATTTAGATTAGCGTACAATGTATTATAGCGTGCGTACTGCAGTATATGGGGAAAAATATACCTTCCTCATGATCTAATATTTTACTTAAATTATAATATTTCCGCCTAAAAGGAATTAGAAAAAATTAAGGCTTTCCACATTGCCAATGAATCTCCAACTCCATTCGCCCCGCCACATACTGTTTTATAGTGTGCAAATCTTGGTACCTATATATACCGAAGAAGGCAGCCGATTGTAGCAAGTCTGCTATACAGCTGATTTATCCATTAAGATGTGTTTGGGTCGTTCTACACATGGACTGTCAGATTTTCCGGCCACCTGGGACCTTTACATCAACTGAAGTTAACGAACCTCAGATAGTTGTGTTTAAAGGCACTGTATAATACAAGATAAACTGGGGGTACAATTGACGCTGCTTAGGGGTGAGATTATCCGGATTAACAAGGCGGGCTATTGAGTGTAAAGATAATAAGGTTTTGTGCCTTGTTTGTTTTTTTAAATTGTGTGTTTATTATGGCATTTATTATCCCCATTAAACATTTCCTTAAATATATGTATATTTAAATCTTCCTGCTATACTAATATAACAATAAAGGAAGTCTTAATTATAGGTTTAAATGATAGAATAATGATGTTTTAATTCTATAGAAAAATTTGAATAATGTCATAAAATTTAAACTAGGTATTGGAAAACATACATTTTGTGCAACTATTTAGTAAACATTTAGTTTACTTTCGAGAAAGATTTTTTTAAATTATAGAAAGTGGCTAACATGAGCTCGACATGAACTTTAAAGAGAATTTCATATATGCGTCGAGAATCAATAATTTGATATCTGAAAATACAGTCTTTAACTTAGTGAACTCGCTGTATTCGGACAAAGAAACAAAGCGATCACCGTCAAGCAGCCCAAAGCATCCTCCTATATAAAGCCATCGGGAAGTGAGGAAACGAAAAAGCATGACAAATTTCGCTATATAGGAGAGAAATAAAGGCCATGGTTGTCACCTTCAAGCCGAGATAAAACACAAATGTCTCCCCCCCCCACCCCTTTTTAGGATCCGACTTACCTCATATATATATATATAAGACAATAACCGTTTGGGGAACTCTTATAACTTAGCCTGGGGCTTCACTCAAGTATTATAGGGCTTCACAGTAAAGCGTTCTCTTGACTTTACATCTTGAAATACTCTTTTTCTAACTCTCAAAGACCCCCCCCCCACTCACCTTCTGATGACTTGTGTGTACCGTTTTGTCTCCTTTTGCGTGTTTGCAGGAAAGAACTCGGCATCTCAAGAACTCTCGAGTAAGGGTCTTGGAGGAGAGAAGTTGAGAGATGAGGGAAAGTTGACTATTCCACGGGGTGATGTAAGTTCAAAAATTATTATTATATACTTTATAAATAATCAGCGCATATATAAATATACATATATAAATAATTCTATATCGCTTTTAAGTTTTCTATTATTTTTAAGTTATTATAATATAGAGTTTGATATACTTTTTGTAAGTGTATGAAAATGATAAATGATAAATATAAAATCAAAAAAATGATCTAATAAATATTGATATTTATTAGATTTCAGAAAAAATTGATCCTTTCAGGAAATCAATCAAAAACGCTTTGTAATTATATAAAAATACCCTTACTACATACTGTTCTGAAATATGTACAATATAGTATTGTGCCTAATATGTTTTATATTTATTTTTTAATAGATTAAAATGTCATCCTTTTTTAATAAAAGATTTTAATTTTTAATTTTTAGTATCAAGGAGTCTACTCGCCCCTTCGAACAACTTTCAATCCTTTGCTTGTTAGCCAAGAAGAAGGTCCTAGTGGTACCTTGTCTGGTAAGATTATTACTTTTATTGTAATATTCACATATGAGATACTCCATTATATATAGATACAAATTATTAAGTAATCAGTTTAAATGTAATCAGATTACGATATATATTCATCCAACCAATTGAAGTATATTATGCATGTAAAAAACATCTTTTTAATGATGCGAAATAAATTTTATTCAGCTTTAATGTCTTACATCTGATAATAATAATTTTATATTGACGATTCCAAAAGACAAATCAGATATTTTGATGCATAACATAAATGTAACAGATTATTCACTTTGGGAGATGCAGTGAATAATCTGCTTTCAAGCTTTCTGCAATATATGTGAATTCCATGATAATATTATCTTACGGTTATAAGTCAATAAATGATTAATAAATATAACAGCATCTCTTTATATTTCACATTGTAGCACATACTGTATTGAGCTTATATCTATAAATCTGATATACCGGAATGGGTAACAAATGTATAAAATATTTTATTTATATAATTAATATCGCAACATTAATCTTCGATTCAAATTTTATCCAATATCTATATTAAAGTCGGAGAGCAGTAAAATATTTTATTTGAAACCAAATAGAGACATAGAAATATATAGAAGATAAATATTAAAAAAGTATTTTGACAAATATTTTTCGGAATATAATATGGTTACACTATCTTTAAATTAACTTTCAAAATAAATAATTTTAATGTTTTAATAAAGTGAAACACAATTCTTAACTGTAACATATCAACTGCGTACAAAATAAAATATGGGACATATGTAGATAAATAGCAATCTATACTTATAGTTGTAATAATTTTGAAACACATAATTAGTCAAATTAGGCGTCTCTGAAGATGATATCGAACACCAATTTCTTTCTCGTCGTGTCTTCAAAAAGTCTGCAAAATTATTTTTTGACAGTTCCCAAGTTGGATCTTGTGTCTAATTAACGCAAAGAACAGCTCTTCTGGACAGGTCGAGAATTAATGCAATTTGATTCAATTATCCGAGCGGATGTTGGTGCATATTGATCAACGCCTCTCTCATTAGATCTCATTATCATAGACCTGTAATGTAATATGTTTATATTCGCCTAACTGAAAGTTGTAAAATTTAAATTAAAAGAAGTTTTTCTTGGAACATTTGATATTTTATAGATTTGTTTATATTAAAAAAAATTAGAAATATTTTTTACTTAATAAATTTTGACTATATCACTTCTTATTTTTTTTGTATTCTTATGTAATTATAATAGTTAAATTATTTTTTATTCAAAAATGTTTGCAAAGAATATGTTTATCAAAATGTTTATATTTATTTTTATAAATAACATAACTAACTTCTCTAAAGGTATAGAGAAGTAATTAATCTAACGTTTATTATTCAGTAAAGAAATTACTAATATTCGTGAGTGATGATGATGTCAATTAAAAAAAACTTATTTAAAATGTATCTAAATAATTGTCTTTTATAAAATGTAAATAATGTGATTGCATCTCATTAAGTATAGGATTGTTTGTAGATTTAATTTTTAGTTATAGAAATGAGTTTTTTAAACATTTTATTGAAACAATTTTTGAATAAGAATTAGTTAAATTGTTTAAAAAAACATCCAAAATTATGAAAACCTTCAATTTTTAAAAAATATTGTATTAAAAATTACAGTAATAATATTATAATTACTTAACATATTTAAATCCAAACCTAATTTGAAAAAATAATTTTTAACTCTAACCAAATAACATAAAATGCGTGACTTTCAACAAAAATTATAAATCACATTTTAATTAAGAATATGCAACAGTTGTTAGTTAACTTTATTAATAAGTTTTGATACCTACAATTGTACACTCCAGGTTCAGGAGAAGGAAAAGGTTCCGGGGTGGTTTTCTGGTGCAAAGCTCCCAGCACCGTGAAACTACCCGACTGCACCACCTTACCAGGGGATCTATCCGGACAGCTTCCACAGCGAACCTACTCCTCCGACTATCAAACTCTGGACGCTAACTTTGCCAACAAGTCCGACATGGCCCACCTCTATTATGAGATCAATAATCGACAGCGAGCTCCGGCCTCCTTCCAGCTTCACACGTCCGCCGAGGGCCTGCCTTATCACAGTCTGTATCGTGGCGTGGACCCCAAGACCTCGCTCCACTACCACCAGGAGGAAGGCGTCCCTCTGAGGCTTACTGGGGCAGAGGAAGAAGGAGATATGAGCAGTACAGGGGACTCCGGAGCAAGCGGAGGAACTGGGGAGAACCCCTGGTCGAGTATAAACGAGGGTAAGGGCAGTTCGGGACAAATTGTTCCCATGACATCCACCAATCGAATGAACACACAAACTCGGACAAAAGCTCAGACCACTTACAGTCCATATGCAGAGGCCAGCTTTGTGTAATCTCAAATATACACAAACATAACATAATATTTATCTCTAAATAATCCATAATATATTTGACAATATTTTCTTTTTGTTAATCGATTTATTCGAATTGAATTTCGTTCCCTTTATTGCATTTTTGACAAATTACTTGTCTAGGTTATTTTGTTTCTATTTTGTCCTATATATATATATATATATATAGTTTTATATATTACCAACTGAATGAGTATCACATAAACAGACTTAATTATTGGAATTATGTACAAAAATGGCTAAACCTTTCACAAAGTTAATGTATATAAAATATACTTATTTATTTTTTTGTAAATAAAATATAATCGTATAATATTTTACTATTTTTTCTGTTTTAAATGATAATTTTTATCAGCTGCTATGTATACTAATTCTTATTAATATTTATTAAATTTTAATTCTATAATTTATAAAAATTACGGATTAATATATAAAATATATAAAATTAGTGTTTGTTGTATTTTAAATGTAATAAAAATGTAATACAACTATTAGAAAAAATAAAAAATTATATATTAAAAAATTTATCTAATATAATACAATGAATAAAAGAGTATTTTTATATAGGTATGTTATAAGATCAATACTCTGCAGTATGTTACAAATACTTTTATTTTGGTTGGAATTTAATAAAATTATTTATATTGCATTGTAGTAATTTTAAAATTAATGTTGTTGTATTTAAAAAAACCTCAATTGTTGGGAAACGTAACCATATTTTGAATTGTAAAGCAAACAAAGAAATCACCCTATTTTTTCTAAAGCAAAATGTAATCGAAACTTTGCATCAACTTGTAATTGTCTCAAACATAAGGCTATTTCCTTAAAAGCAATTAGTTCAAATTCGACTGAGTAAATATTGTGACACATAAACTCGAAAGTTAATTAAAAGCCTTTTGTTCTTTCCCAGAAAACAGAGAACACCCCCATGGCTCAGGGCTTGACCATTATGGTCAGATGTGAAACCAAAAACCTCTCCAACATTAAATACTATCTTGGAACGTGAATATTGAAGGCTCCAAGAATATTTCGGGGACCCCCAAGCTGTTCTATGTATATAATACGACACAACATTTCTAGAGATAAGGGCACTGCAGCTGAAGTCTCACACATGGATTGTGTGGAAATTCTATTGAACTTAGCTCACATTATATGCAGAACTATAATAACCTCACATACGTAGCCCCATACCGGGAATGCGACTGATAAGTCTGAACAAACACTGGAGAACCGGTAATAGGTCCCCAATTCTGCAATAACCTATCCTCAAAGTCAACAGTCTTATCAGTCCACGCCAGAATTGAACAAACTTCGAACAATTAAATTCACATTGTAATTTTGCTAACCTACTTATATCTTCGTTAGATTTCGTATATACGATACAGACATATGATTCTGATCAATGTTCATCTAGATCTTCTGGTATGCGCCGGAAGTTATAAATACTAACGATGGAAGATATAAAGAGCACCAGTGCGCAATATAATAGCAAGCAACAGTTTACCACTAATTTCAACCGATAGATGAATAAATAAATTCTAATAAATAGCATTACAGAGTTGCACACTGCAGATATATTTAACTGAAACAAATTCGAGATCAAATTTTACTCAGTGGAAGGTTTCAGATTATATTAACATGACAAATTTAAATAATTAATGTTAGCAACTAATTTTCATTAATAAGAAGCTATAATTTTGATCGCTCATTTATAATCTATATACAAGTAGATTCTGCTGACTATACTGTTAGAAATTTCCTTTTATATAGCGCACATTTTTATCGAAATAGTAATTTAACAATTTATATTAATCTCTATTCTCTAATATATTTATTTTCCACTTCTATTGAGATTTATAACTTAAATTTTAATAAATCAATCAAAAATTATATCCAATGTTTATTGTTGTTGGTTCGATTTTGGTGACAGCACTTTGAGCACTTACATAAAACCAATTTAATGTAATTTTAAGACTATTTTATTTTCCTTATGCGTTGTTTCATAGATGTTTCAAGTTGGTGGATTTTTAATTGAAATGAGTCTATCTCATCCTTAACGACGTAAATAATCTGTGATAAATTTAAAATATTTTTCTTTAAAAAATTGTTTTTCGAATTTATGAGTTGAAATAACTATGACAAACAAGTACACCTCCTACCTATTCATATAATTTTTTGATTGAACTCGTTGTACTGCTATTGTTTTTTTGTAATATTTGTTCTGTATTCCGTTCGAACAAATAATATGTCAAGTTTGATTAATCGACGGGTGACAAATCTTGACGTAATTCATTATACCATTTCTCCGATTATTAAAAATATATGGATAAATATTTGTACAAAATATCCCCAAAAAATAATCTGAAGGGCAATAACGTCATTTTAAACGTCATTCCGAATATTTATTTTCTAAACTTCTTTCCCCATTTTAGCATTTTTTAATAAAATAATTAAAACTTTTACCTTATGTATTCAAATTCCATTAATATGTTTATGTGATTTTAAAGACCATTATTTATTTTCCTAATAATTCTCCCTAAATGCCCACAATGCATTTTTTTAAAAAATATTGCCTTCTCTGCAGAATAATGAACTTTTTTTATTATTCTCTGATGATTATTTGTAATTTCTGATAAATTAATACTTAAAATTTAATCGATATATAAATTCACACTTATCAAATATAATTTAAAGGATTAGGATTTTCTCACCACTATAATATTTTGAAATTGTATATATGCTGGATGTTTTAAGATAATATGGAAAATGTGTTTGTATAAATTCATTTATATAATAAAGGAAATTAAATCGATTGATCAAAAAAATATAATATTCGTATTTTTTAGGTAATATTTTCGTTGTTATCACACCTTCCTAATATTAATATAGTAACTTAAAATGTATAAAATTATAAAACAGATAAAATAGTGCTTTGCATATATATTTCGGAATATTGTACCTTTATATCTATATCCTACTTAAGTTTCCCAATTAACATTATTAAACAAGCTATAATATTACTTTCTAGTTGGAATTTAAACAATTTTTATTAAGAATATATAGATAAATGTAGAATCCTTTGACACATGATAAATAGGCGACATAATTATTAACTCATTGATGAGCAAGACAATAAATCATGCGATCCATATTATATGTATATATAGCAAGTTAAAATACACGCTTCCTTTTGGGGAGTTTTCTGGAACATCGTCTTTGGTGTTGATCAACCAATTCAGGATAGGTTTGAAGTATATCGTGTCAGGGGACACGAATTGCGAGACAGGAGAGCATAGCTAATGTGCAATTAATAATCCACAGTCCCGCTTTTCTAGTGTGATAGCGAGAAGAAAAGGGATAGAGAGAGGATAGGAAAAGGATAGAGGGGTGGTGGCTATAGGAGAGAGGAGTCCGCAAAGTAATTGTACATATATTGGCAGATCTCAAGATGCTGCTTTGCCTGTTGTATATATCTTGGCGATTTTATATAATTTTAGCGACTTAACTATTGCTCGTTATATAGCAAGATTTGGATGCAAAAATGCAAAGAAAAGCTGGAATTAATATGGAGCTTTTTAATTCTGCTTTCACAGGCTTTATAAATTCCTGTGGGACAGTGCTTAACGCCTAGTGCTATTATTCAGTATATATTTTCATGTATATATTCATTCGATTTCATCCGTCTTTAGCTGGTGTAGCAAGAGGAAAAATGCTTATAGCTTAGAGCTAATGCTGTTTTTCGTATGATAAAATGACTAATTTTTAGAAGATTATGTAGAATTTAATGATGAGAAATAACAATAAGCATATCTGGTCATCTTATTTGTTTTTAAAATATTTTGTATTGAACGTTTATTATTTACGATGTATTTGATAAAACTACATTGCTGTGAAATTATAAAAATTAGTATTATTCGGGATTAATTTGAAAATGTAAAATGAAAAAACCATTAGGTTTTTCTATTCTATTGCAATAATATGTACGGTTATTATACAATCTGGAGTAAATATGCTTACTGATTAACTGTTTTGTATTTTCTTATGTAAATATTGGCGATCTTCATGTTCAGATATAATTGCATGTAATCGTTGTTGGCATGTACAACTAACTACGTCATTCGATCAATTATTTTATATTTTCACAGAATACTATTCTATGAAAGTGGTACAAAGAATAGATTTGTCTAAATACAATTTAATGATTATTAGATAAATCTAAAATTAAAAATTACTCAGACAACAAAATCATAAATGTATATATCCATTTTTATACGGTTTGAAATTTATATAATATCTTTCGTACTTTTAAGAAATATATTTCATAATTCAATTTAACAAAATTTATTAAAACATGAACCTTGAATATTAATTCACATTATTATCAATACAAATATAACGTTACTTATAAAATGTGTAAGTAGTATGTTTACAAAATCACAGTAATATTCTAACACAATTATCATAAATTACTAATCAAGATACATCAATTTTACGCTAATCAGCAAAAGTATAAATCAGCAGGAAATAAAATGAACAAATATATTAATGAAAAGAACAAAGTTCTAAAACAAATTATTATAGCAAATTCAACATTAATGTGATGAATGAGTCAGATTTGAACCCAATTAATATTAAAAATCATAAAATAATTACACGTGTTTAACCAGTTGGATACAAATACTCAAATGCTAAGTCTGCTCATATCCGAATCCGTCAGGAGGGAGAAATACGTACTATCCAAGAACAGGTTAGACTTCTACAATCTCCAGAATCTCTCTGACCAAATTCCTGACAGTAGCATCAGCCTGAGAGGTAGCCGTTGGCATCAACTCTCGGATAGTGGTCACCAGGGTCTGACCAGCACCACTAGCCCTCAGCTTGTCCACATTGGACTTCTCCGTGACCAGCAGTCGCTTGATCACCCGCAGCATCAGTCTCCGGCGTTTGGCATCGGCCTGACCCAGCGCCCTCGCGAACGAGTGCATGTTCTCGGGAGTCATGGCCTCGGCATGTTCCCCTCCGTAGAGGGAGGCCGCATTGCTGAGGGCTCGCAGAGCGCTCTCCGACACATCGGCGTCTTCGTAGCAGAGGAGTTGGCACAAGAGACCAACGAGGTCGGTGACCGGCTTGGCCACCAGCAGGAGTTGTTCCGCCTCGCTGGCTGCCGCGTCGAAGGTGGTAGTGGTGGCAGTGGTTGATTGGGAGACTTTCTTGGATTGGAGGGCCCTGCGTACAACGTCAGAGACGTGTCTGAGCACGGTATTGAGTGTATCCAGACTCGTGAGGAGAAGATTGGAGGTTATTTTCTGATCGTGACGATTGTCTTCCTATGGGGAGAGAATTAACTTTTGTACAAGTCTTTGTTTTTAGGGTCATCCTTTTCCATTTCATCTATCTTACCTGCAGACACATATCTCCAATTTCAAGAAGGGTCGAACAGAGAACAGTGATCAGCTCATACTCATAGAACAATTCCCGCATGTTGGTGTCGCGTGCACCCACCAACACCGCCAACAGGGACATCGCCTGCCGCATGGTGGAACTGGTCACACTTGCCTGATGTTCCAGGATCAGCTGCATTAGGACGGCGGAGAGGCCCAGTCGTTGGAAGACTGCCACTCCGGCGTGCCGTTGGGTGATATAGTCGGTGACTAGTTTAAGGAAATAGCAAGGCGATGGTTCTTGGTCCAGAAGGAAGGATTCTCCCTGTTGTATTTAATAAAATAACATATATGAAGGAGTGACTAGTTTTATTATGACTCATTTAAAATTTGACTAAACCGGGATTCGAACCAGCGACCTTTCGATTGGGAGCCTTACTCCACTGAGCCAGGGTCAACCTAATCAATACTTAAAAATGTATTTAACTAATATATACAATTTAAACTGACTAATAAGAGAGCATTCGTTAATTAAAGTACCGTTGCTTGTCGTTCTTTACAAAGAACGGTCCCGTGACTAAGAATACAGCGTAGTACTTTAAAGATATTAATTATTTCAAATCTGCGCGCATATTTTTTATATTTACTGCTATAATAGTTCTTTAAAAATGATATATTAAAAGATAAAAAATAGATTTTTTCGGAGTTATTCAAATTCTAAGGACGACAAGCGACCGCACTTTAATTTACGAATACGCTGTTATTAATAATAGTAAACTTTACCTGTGGCATGAGTACGTTATCGATCGTGTCATAGATAACTTGAAAGCCTTCACTTCCGGTGGCCGACAGTGGCTCGGCAGTATCACTCATGAAGATTCCAGTGAAATCTGTGAACAACTTTAGCGATATCAAGCGTGTATCGGGCGTTCCACTGCCGGCACATAAGCGGCCCAACGGAGGCAGAATATCCGAGATGATTGTACCAGCGTGTTTCACTGCTAGTGGGCCGTGCTGCGAAATCGACTCGACGATGGAGAGGCTTGTGGAAATTAGTTCCGCTTTGCTTCCCGACCCCACAGCGGGGTCAATATTGGTTTCATTGATGTCCAAACTGTGACAGTGGTCAAGCAGTCGGCCCAGAAAAATGAGAAAGTCTGGCTCGATGATCTTGCTGCGGAGAGTGTGGCTGGTGACGAAATGTCCGAAGCAGGGAAGCAAAGCCAGCCACTGCTTGAGCTTCTTCCCCTGGACAGTTGAGGGGTGTTTACGTCCGGACACAGCGTCTAGGGAGCTGAGTACCTCCTCACAAATTGTGGGCACACAGTTCACCAGGAAGCCTTGCAAACGTTCCAGACAGCTAGTTGTGTAAGCGGATATTGCCTGAAACATGCGATAACGTGGAAGAGGACACATGAGTAAATTGGTCTACCGTTTTACCTACAAATGCTACTCAAAACCAGCTTACCTGTTGAGTGGCCGTATTCTCCGCGGTTCTCGACGAGGAGGGTGTCTGTCTGCGAATATCCCTCTCGATGTAGAGTATCAGCCGGTGATTACAACAGATGACCAACGAGTCCAGGCTGTTCTCCAGGATGGCGAGCAGAATGAGGAAGGTTTTGGCCCTGTTGATGGCTGCCGGACTCTCCAACATGCGAATCACCGTCTGAATGAAGTTGCGATCTTGGGCCAACTTCCTGCTGGAGCTGGATGTCGGGTTGGCAATGAGGGCGATGGCGAACATGGTGAGAATGCTCGCCTGCACCTTGGAAAGATTGATGTGCAGGTTCTCCAAGAGGGCAGCAATTCCAACCTTTTCTACAACCGTCTGAAAGATGCTGGGCTGCAGTTTGGTGAGGTGACACAAAGCGGACATGCTGGATATCCGAAGCGCGTCCAGAGTTGAATGTTTGTAGGTGGCCCACAGAAGCTGGCCCACCTCATTGGTCGTCAATTGGGCCACATGGAAATTGGCAACAGCGGCGAGATTTTCGATGATGCGAACAGCCAACAGACTCACATTGACGTCCTCGTTTCTATGGAGACAGCGGACAATTTGCGTGAAGGTCATTGATGGAATGCTCCAATTGGGACAGCTGCTGGATTGGCCTGATTCGGCGAGTGCAATCTTGCAGACAAGCTCGCCGAGGGCTGTGAGAACCGAGAGTTTCACTCGAACCACGCGAAAGTTCTCGCGTAGAAGTTCCGTGAGTGCGACAACAAATTCGGACAGGTTGCATTCTGGGTCGAGCACCTCCACGCAGCTATAAAGACAACCGAGTAGTCGGAGGAGACGAGAGCGTAATTCGGAGTGGTTGTTTTCCTTCATCTGGCGGACCGCTTCGCCAGGAAATCCGCGGTCAACAAGGCCTTGCGCCAAGTCTGGTTGCAGCGCTAGAGTGCTGATGTAATTGATGAGCTGGAGGCGCTTCTGAGAGGGAGGTCCACGTTCTATCGCAGAAAATGCCGCGAATACCTGCAGTAGACGTTTGTAAGAATTGAAGGACTTCGCAAATAAATAACCGAAAAGTTAGAAAGAAATTCTCTAAAAATTTGCTCTTTTAGAAAATATTTGAAAAAACAGAACTATAGCCAAAACAAATTATTAACGTATCTAAACCTCCAAACTAGCCAACATTATTAATCTAGGTTACTTGGCCTGAACAATTTCTGTGTCAAATTTCATAAAAATATAATTTGAGAAACATTTGATAGAAATCAATCAATAAATGCAGATTTTTATCAAATTTTATTAAATAAACTGCGTACTAGACAATTTTTTTAAAATGGATATTTAACGATTGGTTGTTCCATTAGTTCTCTATGACATTTGGCTCAAAGATGTTTAAGATCTGGTAGATTAATAATTTGGCTAGTTTGGAGGCTTAAACATCATAATAACCTTTTTAGTTACCTTTTTAATAACCTTTAATTAAGTACCGAGACGATGGTTCTGTTTTTATAAATAACCGTTATAAAATTAAAGCGATTATTTTTATAAAAATTTCAGATATACAATTATTAAGTTCCCGTAAAATTAACAATGTAGTTATTTTTCGATTATTTGACATACATTAAAAGCTAAAACTACTGCGCGGTAGCAACAGACTACACTACTGCAGGCAATACCTGTTGATAGTGCTTCCCTCTCTCCTGTTGCCCCAAGTTTCTTAATTTCCCGATCGAGAATGGTGGCACTGGCAGGCTCTTGGGATCAAACTTAAGGGCGGTTCCTTTGATCAACTTGCTGCTGTCTAGCAGAGGTGTATGCCCTACTCCCCTGCCTCCCACCTCTGCTGCATCAAAGAGAACACAGTCCAGAAGGTCGGCGCGAGCTGGATCCAATCCCGAGGCGATCAACGGGGTGGCGAGAGTTCGCGTACGGTTCGCGGGACTTGCGACTTGTCGACCGTCCTTGTCATCAGGAATATCGGCAGGCGGAACAGCAGAGTTGGAGGTGATGACAGATCGGGAGGGGACGTGAAGAGTGAAGCTGACATCTTCGTGATCTGGATCCGCGGCTGTTCGTGGCCGGTAGTCATTGAGACGAGAAGTGTCCGAATGTGAGGGTGGATCATGGTCATCATGTTCTGATGGTGTTTCGGCATCCTTGAGAAAAAAATAGTTGGTTAAGCAACTTGTATATTACGGCGTTGATGACAAAGTGGTGAACAGCATAAACTGATGCAGAAAGTTTCTTACTCTGTAACTTCATCATTAAAAATAGATAAAAAACACATTTAAAATGGATTATTCAAAAGATGTAAGCAATTATTTCAACGTTCGCTAAAGTATATCAAAAAAGAAAAAATAACAATTAAATAGTATTAAATTATAACTTTTAAAAATAATTTGTTAGGAATTGTAGAAAATATTAACAGTTCATCAGTATTTCTGTCAAAGATATTTAAACAATATTTAAAATATATTAAATGTATTATCAATTTGAAAACAATCCAGTAATCATATTTACTAAACATTGCTTTATAATACGGAATTGTAACATTACTGTAACCGAAACAGATTTGAACAATTTAGGAGTAAAAATTATTTCAAAAAGTGATAACACATGTAACTCTACCAAGCCTTATACATGCGCCCATCGATAGTTCAATCACAATAAAGTTGATATTTAAATATTTAAAAACAGTTTGGCAGCATCCTCAACTCTCAAAGTCTCACCGTTTGATCTCTTCCAGTCCTCGCAGTGCCCTGGGCCGAGTCCAGACCCCTCAGAGTACCTACAGCAGAGTTGCGACTCTTGAAGCCCATCTCCTTGGGTGTTATCGAGCCACATTGCTGCTCCCCGTCCACGGCAATCTGTGACACCTCCTCGGCCGTGTCGTCCGTCACCATGGTGCTTGGGGGAGCCGCAATGTCCGTGAGTTCCCCGCGCCAGAACGGGTGGTGCACCAGCTGACTTATCGTCAGGCGTTTCAGCGGGTCTTTATCAAGGAGGGCTGCAATCAAGCTGAGAAACTCCGGGGATGGTTTCCCAGAGACACGACTCCCGCGCGCTCGTGGTGGCGGAACTTCACGATACACGATATGGCCAGCAATCTTCAGTCAGGCAGATTAATTAGATGATCAAACACATGAAGCTATTTGATTCAAAGGACAGAAATGAGTCACCTGTTCATCGTTATCTCCCGTGAAGGGGGGAGTACTGCAGTACATCTGATAAAGCAGACAGCCCAGACCCCACATATCCGACGACTGAGTAGCCGGGCTACCTTTTAGTATCTCCGGGGCAGCATAAGCTGTGGTCACACGTGGCGATGATTTACCCCCTTGTCTGGTGCCGTCATCTTCCATACCCTCCAGAAACTGGTCGAAGAGTTCATTGATATTTTCCTCCTCCTTACGAGCTAGCGAGAAATCGAAAAACTTGAGTGACCCCTGTCCGTCAAGCATGATTTTCTTGGGCGACCAGTCTGCGAAGAGCACGTCCAGCGAGTGGATATAGCTCAGACCGCGGACAATATCTCCTCCAAATCGACGTATGGCACTCTCTGGCAGATGGCAATCTTCGGTGATCACTTGGTGCAGAGTGCCCCCAGTGCACAGTTCGATGACCAGCCAGAGGTGGTTGCTAGTCTCGTACCACTCAAAGAACTTGACGATATTGGCCTGGTCGAACTCGTGTACAAATCGGACGTGATTCGTGATCTCTGCACGGTAATTCTTATCGACACAGCAGATTGCTAGAAAAGCTATGGTGCCCTTGCGTCTGCCTTTGTAGATGACCATGCCATCATGCTTTCCAATTTCATCATATAAAACGAAATTCTCCATTCAAAACAATACTGAAATAAACATATTAAAAATTATTAAAAGAAGCAAGTGAAAGACTTTAAAATTTAATTCTTATAAAAAATTAAAACTACTCCTTCTTTTAAAACAAATTCATGATGCAATTAAAAATCTAAAACTAGGAAAAGCAGAACTAGATGAAATTACTTACATAACTTTTTTTGCTAAAATAAAATATCTTATTAAGCTATTTAAAACTCAAAATTATATAAAATTTCAATTTTTATCCTAGAAGTGAGGGAGGAAAACGTTCCAAATGTTCCATAACATTTTGAATTTAGCAGTGTGGCTAGAGATATCTGTACCAGAAGAAAATATTTAAATTCATTGAGAGCTAGTATCTTCATTAATGAGTACAAAATGGATGAACTAGATTAGAACTAATAATTAAAACATTCATTGATAACAATAATCAACAAGAGACCAAACCCATAGCCAGGGGGTGGGGGGGTCACTCAAGCATGTGCCCCCCACCTCCCAGAACTTATGTGCCCTTTTTAAAAAGTAAAATATAAATTTAAGCAGTATTGTCAAGGGATGAGTAACATATATAAATTATTTTAATGAAAAGCATAATCATGAATGGTATAGAAAAAGGGTCAGTTAGTTTAACAAATTGAGGGTAAATGATAGAATAATATTCATTTAGATCTTGTGCATTTACTTGTAATAAAATAAATATGTGAGGAGATATTTGGAGCCCTTTGACCCTCCCTCCCAAAGTAATCTGGCAATGGCTTGAGTGATGAATATAACAAATAAATTTTTTAAAGCTTTTAATTCATTATCTAAATGTCATTTATATCAACTTGAAATTAATTTTAGCATTTTCTCATAAATAGTAATTCATAATTAAAATCTAAATATTAAAAATGTCAGAAAGCAGGACAGGTCAAAGAAATAACAAATATAGAACTTTCTAAAACATCTAAAATGTGTATATGTGTGTATATTAATTTATTTACATCATATGCATTTTAATGAAATTTCAAGTTTTTTCATTCAACAGCAAAGAAAAAATATTAACAAATATTTAAATGAATTCCAATTTAGTTTTCAAACATATGTATTCAATAAAATTATAAAATCTTCTCAAATTATTTGGATAACATGATACTTCATATACAAGTTTAAGAAACAACAATATTTACTAAATTTATTATATAAATAATAATAAAAATTATAATTTTATTGTCAACTAAAAACTTTTTTGGTAAAATTTAAATACAAATCATGGGTCATATTCACATAAAAATTTCATAGTAATTATCAGTTTATCTTTTCTACAATGTATGATATTTTAATAACAATAAACAGTGACAAACATTGGAAATTGATAATAAATTTGAGAAAGGAATTATATTCTCTAGCTAAATATTACTCTTCATTAATCATGCTGTTATATCTTATGCAAATATTTTCAGTAGAAATGCATGGTAAAGATAATATCAAATATACAAGTTTTACAGATGCTTTCAATTATTATATTCAGTTATTAAATTGGCATAATAAAATTAAAATTATTTTCAATATAATTGATTTAAAATAATGGTTAACATATTTTATTTTTACTGTATTATTAAAATTTATATATGTAAATAACAGCCATAAATGTATGGTTAAAAATATGAACATAAATAGAAAAATGGTATTAATTTTTAAAAAGTCTAATTTGTTTGTAGTGGATAATCATTTCTTTATACAAACTATGAAATAAAATTTGAGAGCCATCATTTCATGTAAAATTTATATATTTTTATGTATATCTCTTAAATTATTAAAATGACTATAAAATATTATAATTTAAATGACATAATATAAATGATATATTAAAGTGAAACCCAAAGGTGCAATAATTACTTAAATTAAAGAAAAATAAACTAAATTAAAGAACCTCGAAATAAAAGGTTTTTTAATTAAGTTTATTTTTCTTTAATTTATGTAATTATGGAATCTTTGTCTTTCACTTCCATTCTTCTATTTTGATGCTGTAAGAGAAGCATTATCTTTCGTTATAAATGATATAAGTTAAATATATCATATATATATATCTGTAAGTAAAGTATTGAATATTAAAATATTTTGCATGACCCATAAATAATTATTTAATATTATTGAGTGTCAGGGAGGCCCTTTAATTAAAATATAAAATTACTAAAGCTAATTAATAATGTGTAAAATTGACCATGAAAACTACTAAAAATAAAATATAAGAAGAATCAAAATGTATACTTTAATAGAATTAAGTCAAGTAAAATTACCAAATTCCTATTTATAAAAATATAAAGGTAAAATAGAAACAATTTTTATATGAAATTTACCATAAAAAATGTAAGAATTTTTTTTATGAATTGGAGATCCTAAAATTTTATTTATTGATTATTTTTATATACAGTATGTTCAAAAAGTTCCTATGACACAGAAAAATTGTTTTTATGAAATTTATATGGCATTTATAATCAATATGATATCGATATTCTTATTGGACATAGAGAAACTGCTATGCATAATTTTGAATTTTTGATAATTTATTACAATTCTGATTTATTAATTTACTTTCTACCAAAAATGATGGACAGCAGCCAGTATACTAATGAATATTGAATTTTAGCAGCTGTCTGGTATTATGATAGCATTTGAAAGTTTGAAAAGCAAATTAAGAAAACAATTTGATAGATAATAAATGTCCCATCCCATCCCAAAAACATCCTTGGGATGGGACAGAGTGGTAAGTATTAAATGTCCAAAAATAGGTATTAAACATCCCAACCCATCCTAGGGATGTTTATTAAAAATAAGTAATAAATATACACTGGATGTGGGTGATAAACATCATGCCTCCCAAAAAATTAAATAAATCTAAATATCAAGGTAAAAAATAATTTAAAACAATTATTAATAATAAAGAAAGTTATGTACATGAAATATTGATTATATATATATATTATTATGTCTTGCCTAATAATAAGCCCTCATGTATGCATTGATGAGCTGTGTTTCCATTTTTTAACAGCATAATATAAACAATGCCCATCTAAACATGCCCATACCATGCACATATAATGCACATAGTATGCTTTAACAAACATTGTATACCCCCTCAGCATTAGTTGATATGGAAAATCATGATAATGAGGATATTATACATATATATACAAAGAAAAATATAATAAGTGGCATATTTAATACCTAATTTTGGGACGTTTAATACTTACTACTCCATTCCATCCCAGGGATGTTTTTGGGATGGGATTGGACGTTTATTACCTATACCTTAGATACAAGAGTAATAAATAATTATCATGTAAAGTTATTTGAAACCTATATCTATGATTTACCACAAAGTGGACACCCAAATGAGCAAGGCAATGAACAGAAAAATTTTACTCAATCACTGGAAGATAACCCATATATGTCAATAAGGATAAGGTTTGAGGAACTAAATTTACCACAAATGAGATTACACAGGATAATGACAAACCATCTGTGATACAGAAGTTTGAAGCTAACAAATCACAAGGCTATAAATCAATCTTGGCTATAAATATGGTCATGTTTTTTAAAAATTATTACCCAGAATGGGAGTATGCAAAGCCTAATTTTATATATAAACAAATAGAAATTGGCTAAAATCTTGGGTGTGCAAATTCCATAGAAAAGAATGAATATATAATAGCTTATTCATGGTAGGGTATACTATTCAATCCTGTTGTATAGTAATTTTAATGAATCCATACCATTTATAATTTTTAAAAACTATTCAATTAAATCTACACTAAAAAAGTTTATTTATCTCTTATTATATCTGCAGTCAAAATCAAATAAATTTTCAATAAAATTTGAAGACAATATAAAAAACAAATGCTGGTATAGAATCATTCCGATATATTTTTGTTAGAACATAATATTATAATCATATTAAATATATAATATATTAAATGTCTAATAATATTTTTAAAAGTAAGACATTTTACTTAACAAAAATAATGATTTCTTTATTTACATTTTTGAAAAAGAGTTACACTGTAACTGTAAACAATGTATTATTTTAATTTAGCTAAACAAATATTAAAATCAAATTTATTTAATCACACAAAAAAATAATCTTTTATTAAAATAATAAGTTTGAATCAAACATTGCTTCAGGTTATTTATGAAAAGTTTTTAATTTATTATTCAATTGATTACGATAATGAATTTAATTTGATATTGTGTTAAATTAATAAATATTCAAATTTATAGATATTTTTTATATCATTGACACCGTAATAATATATAATAAGTTTATTATGTTAATAAGTTAAATATTATTTATGATTAGGAGTATGGAAGTTTCAATTTATGTGTTTATCTTTTTTAATGAATGCTATTTGTTGTGGTCTAAATGTTGTAAGAATATTCCACACTAAGTCTAATTCAAATCAATTTGTACTTATATATTCTACCTTTCTTAAACCTCTCATCCAAATATGTCAAAATATATTCACTGTCCCAGTTTTTTATTAATATTTTTTTGGTTTTGCATAATATGTTTAACTATATGGTTTTTCTTGTATTATTTTAAACTTTGGGATACTGTACCTATTGTTTCAGTTTATTTTTGCATGAAACGTAATTAAATTTATAAAAAAGGTCATTTTTAAGTTTATAGGTACCTACATATGCAACTACAATTATAAAACTTTCTGAATTAGCATCAATTAAAGTTGAAACTTATTAAAAAAATATACGTACATCAACATTTATAATTTTTACAAATCTAATCTGATTTGATTTTAAATTTTCATTGAGAAAAGCGTGTGTTTACTATAAAAGCTAATAGCCATTAGTTGTCTTTTAGACTACATAATTGTTGTTGTAAAATAATCTTATTATGCAGGAGGAAATTGTACTTCGGACAAAAAAATAATTGAAGAAAAGTTCAATAAAAATAATGTTGAGTCTATTGTTTAAATTATTTCCTGTGATGAACTTGGGCTGGTCTGTTACGCGTCCTCCCGGGCTGGGGTGTTTTACATAGAAAATGGTGAGAGAGTATTTTTTTTATTCGACTTGCTGTTCGGCCAATATAGGAACTTCGGAGAAAGTTTAATAACTACATATTCATTAAAAATTTTGAGTCCGTGAGACTTGTTTGAAATCGTTGTATTGAATCGTATTACATGCTCATTTTGAAACTTCGGGAATACACATATTTGTGAATACACATTATTAATTAATTTTACTGTAGTTAGTATTTTCCCATACAAGGTAATCATTAGCTTACCCTGTAAAATAAAAAATGTGTCGAAATACGTAGGTGTGCCCAGTATAAAGCGCATGATCCCCCCCGGCCTCTTCAGCTATCAGGTCAATCCCATGATTTGAAAGATGGGATCCTTGTACCTTGCAATGAAAGAATAAAAGAACCCTCTTTCAGCTATAGATGAGGGGCATGAATTGAGAAAATAAAGCACGAATTAATTATTAGTGTTAAGTCGCAGATGGAGAAATTTGCTTTTTGAATTTAATATGCTCGTTTCAGAGATAAGTTTTCGGCACACTGATAATAATAGCCATTCTCTCCAAACTGAACATGTATCGGCAACTAAAGGGTAACAGGTCACATAGCTGGTTGCCGTACTATTGAGAAACTCAGAAAAAATAAACCATATTCGACCTTTTCTTGGTCATAGTCAATAAAATATCAGCAGAAAATGGGACAGAGACAAGGACCCAATCTACCACGAAAGCGAAATGCACCTAAACGATTTTAAATATGTACCACGATATTTTTAAGTGTTGGAGTTGACATTGTCGTGCATAGTAAGATCTCGTTTTCACCAAGAGATGTACAAAGCAGCTGGTACAAAGTCCTGAAATACTTTTTAGAATTGTTGGTACGAGCTAGTAACAACGAAACGAACGAGAAGGGCTGTGATTTGTTGAAGAATTTTAAAAAAACAACTTGTATAAAGATACCCTTTGTCTACTTTGTTCGGGTACGGGAGAAGGGTTTATATTTCATGTCTTTAATTTAGATCGGATGAGATCATCAATGCTATATAAGATAATAATTCATGCCTATAACTGTTATATTATATGTCTACCTCATTTTACAACTGTAAAAGTTCATGTATCTAAATTATCTAAGTGAAAAAGTATATTTACAATTTATTTTATGTACTGTCTACTAAGTTACCATCTATGATTTGTAAGTAACTTTTAATTCGGTATTCTTAAAAATTACACTATTTATTACGAAAATATATAGATTTTTATACAAGAAAGTGTGATTCGTATACAGCTTTAAATAATTACAAATAATACATAATTTACTTTCTAATGACTTGTCGTCGGGCCACCTAAAAACTGTGCCCCCCCGCCCCCCCTTCGACTATGAAGATATTGCGTCGAGCCTATTGTTATAAACATTTTTGTTATTTTATATATCGGCCATTTTTGTATAGGTATCAATTATAATAATTAATATTAAGTATTTTTTTCAAAGTTCTGTATTATTTTTAAACGTTCTAATACATTTTACTGTAATACTGAGCCCACCCCTAACGCCGCCGCGCCTGAATTAAAAAAAATAACATTAGTACATACCTAAATATTTATGAACAGTTTAAACTAATTTGATGGAAAGGTATTATTACCAAAGAATATAGGGCGAGCTCGCTGTATATTATTCGAAGAAAATATTCTTTTAAGAAAATTTTCAATTTTATTTTTGAAATCATATGAATATTTCAAAGGTTGATCCAAAATAGTTTATATCGTAGCGGGCTGCCTCTTTTTATAATGCAAAATAAAAACCAGATAATAATGAACAGAAAACAACCGATTTATTAATATAAACTCATCTGGTTTAATTCAACGTGAATGGTTTGTGTTCAGCGTAGTCATACATTCATACTAATTAATATATATTATCATATATAATAAACCGAGTTCAATATAATCAAATAAAGCTTACACTAGGGGTAGAGTATAGCTAAAGAGTCTTGCTCAACTGCGAGCGGTTGAACTTTTTGTCCTGTATATGATTAAATACTATAGTTATTGTTCATTAATTACATTCAAATGTAAAAAAATAATTCTATGTATAAATTTTACTTACACAACAATATAAAAATAGTTATGTCTTATAAAATATTTAGATTATTGATATATTACTATTCTGCATGGGTATTAATATATACCAAATGTATTTACTATTATACGTATATATATAGATATATGCAATCAATTAAAATATCTAAAATACATTTTTTTAAATAATTATTTATTAATATTTATAATATACCTTAATTTATAATTAATACCTCTTGTTACATGATTAACTGTCTTATATAATCTAGATTTGTCATCGAATAAAATAAATTTATAATTTGAAAAAATCGGCTATCAGAATTCACTATATTTTATTATTAAAATATTTGTACCGATTTACAAAATTATTTAATAATTCAAAAATAATTTTGTAAAAATAAAGAATGGTTTATTTCTAACACCAGTTCAAACTTAAGCAATAATAAAATTGAATGGTGCAATATTTCTTAATGTTTCTAGGCGGACCCATTTTCAGTGATAAAAATACCTCTACTGGACCATTTTTCATGTCACGCGAAAACAATGCAAATTATGTTCCAACTTTTATATTTATTAGCTGTAAATAAATATTACAAGTTAATCGGAATATATAACTATAACTATATACAAATATAATTTTTTTATTAACATTCAATTATTATAAAGCATGAAAGTTAAATTACATTATGAGGTCAAGTAGAATTGGAAAAGGTGTGTTAATTCAGATAAGACGAGCTTTAAACGAAGTTATCAAGATATAATAGGTTCAGAGTATTAATATTGTATGAAGATTACACGCACTGGCACTTATTAAGGAGAAGATTGCACGTCTTAATAAACTTGCTGTGGACATGGCTACCAACGGTGACAATTCTACTCCATTGCCTTCGGGAGGATGCCCCTTTGGAAGGGAGCAGAAGGATGAGAGTGGAATTACTTACGAAGAATATTTGGAAGTAAGATCCTAGAACATTTGGTTTGAATTTGTAACAATACAACCCCATAAAAATTTAGTATAAAATAATATGCAATTTTATAGATAAAAATTATTATAAAATATATAATAAATAAAACACATTTCAAACTATATTAAAGATTACCAGTCGTTTCGTTTATTGGCCTTCTGTAATTCAGTAATTGTCATTCCCATTTAAAATAACATTTTTTCTTTATTTTCTATGTTCCTCTCTGACACACTCCACCATATTAATTAAATAACTTTATATATACATTATACATACTATACCCAAATTATTCAAATTAAGAAAAACGTAAAAAATGTGTCAAATTATTTGAAAAAGTAATAATTAGAATTTTAAAAATATCTTTAAGAAGGTTGTTATTTGTCAAGAAAATGAAAATTTAGGTATTATATTAAAAATATGATTTACAGTAGTATTAATGAAATAATTTTTGTTTTTAAATTAATACATAAATTCATATTTTAAAAAATGTAATGATGAAAAATTTTAAACACTCATTATGATGAACAGATAAAAAATAAAAAATAGATAATTGCATTAAATTTAATATTATTGTTTACATATTACAGAATTATAATACAGCATAAATATTCGGGCCCCAAATTAAAGAACTCATTAAAAAACTCAGTGATCCACATCTTATGTTTTTATTACGTCAATTTATTTATCTATCTAAATTATCATAATTATATAGTTCTCCGATTTATGAATAATATTATGCGAACATCAAGCAATGTTTGATATCAATGATTTCTATTCTTATATATAGAAATACTATCAGTTCTGATAAAAAATATAAAGACAACAATAATAAAAATATTATTCACGGGGATCATTTCCTTATTAATTTATATTTCAGTTAGGAAAACTTCTCTCGTGTCAAACTCCAATTGACTGTGGAAAGAAAACACATGATCAAATGGTTTTCATTATTACGCATCAAGGTGAGTACGCATCTCATTTTATATATACACAATTATCAGATAAGAAGATTTGTTTTAATGAGACGTTGGCCACTTTTATTTATTATTTTCTTATTTTTCAGTCTATGAATTGTGGTTTAAACAGATCCTGTTTGAAATAGATTCGGTTCGTGAGATGTTTAAAGACAAGGTAGGAATAAATAAAGCAAACGAATTGTAATTATTTGAGTGCCTCAATATTGACTGTTAGTTAATATTTATTATATTCATATATAAATATATTATATATGAAGTCAATAAATATTTTAAATTTATGAATTGTGGGAGTTTAATTCAATTAAAAATTTTAACATTATGAGATAATGACTTCTAGATCAGTAATCTGCGTGGGTGTTGACGCGTCGTACTGAGATTATCCAACTCTATACTCATTGATCAGCAATACTCAATGCTGATTGAATGCGAGATGTGGGAAAAGGGGAGGGTCTTCTCGACCAAACAAAATCGATAAAAATTGTTTCGACCAATTGCAGCGCGACGCATTCAAACCCACGCAACTTTGGACCAATTAGAATTGTGAAATAGTTGTCACTATCTCATACTACTTAAATGTTATACTGCGGTGGCATTCTCCTTTGAGCTAATTAAGTTTAACACAAATTCTTTTTATTCACGTTTATAATTATTAAATTTTTCACCTTTCATGATTTTTTATATAAAATTGACATGATTATATTAAATATACACGCAATAAATGTTACATATAAAAAAATTAATAATGATTAAAATATTATAAAATGCCAGTTAAATATTTACAGGGTACAGGGGAACAATTATGTTTGTAACTGATTCTCAATTTTTTTGTCAGTAGATTAGTCACCAATTAGTGGAGTAAACCACTAATTGTCCTGTTGAATACCTAGATCTATTTATAAAATATAATTCAATTAATCTGTAAATTTTGACATTCGTAGTTATATTTTCTTTACTTTAAATTGAACATTTTTATTTTTATTTAAAAATGAGATCAAACCAATTAACATAATTTAACGTAATAGTATATTACGTACCGCGAATAGCGAGATATAAAATCCGAGAAGTAGAATTTGGCACGAGGCCGCAGGCCGAGGGCCTTAATTCTACTTCGAGGGTTTTATAGCCGAAATTCAAGGTATGTCAATGTCTTTATTTTTGTTTTATATGCACGTAGGAGCAGATTTTTTACTTGCCTAGACCTTATAAAAGGGAAATATGCGCTTTTATGGCTGTATTCTAGCAAATGCTTACAACATAATCGATTTAAAAGTTTGAATAATATAAATGAATTATGGCAGTATACTGGCAAACGCATACAGCTTAATCAATTAAAATTTTAATTTTAAAATCTATTTATCTATTTGCAATGCGTTTAACAGCATATTTTAATGAAATTTCTATTTTCTATTTGTTCATTCATTTGCGTACACGATGGCAAACTTAGTCTCTACAGTAACAGACGCTTATGACTTCTAGGTGTAAAGTATGTAGGTAATAAAAGTATTTACATGTTACGGAGGATGTTTACTAATGAGTTTGTTATTTATATAATAAATAGTTATTCAAGACTGCCTGTTTGACATTTTTAATATGCGGGAGATAAAATTATTTTATCTCCCGCAAAATATTTGAATTGAATTCGAAAAATTTCGGGAGATAAAGGAAATCTGCGGGAGATAAAAAGATTTTATGATCCCTAGGACATATAAAACAAAAATAAAATATATATAAAGACTTATAGATAGAATATAAATAAAAACTTATTAAAAATTGTAAGTTTTAAATAGAAAATAGAAATTTTTCTTTAACGAATTATATTATATTAATATTATAATAGAATTTCGAACGTCATCCTAGATTTTAATCAATTATATATATAGGTAGGGTGTTCATGAAGTAAGTTCGTTCTTTAACAACAATTTTATATGTATACGTATTTTTTTATAGCAATGATATATTTATAGGCTGTAGCCTCCCATTAAAAACAAGCGTTTTTCATTTTTTACAAGTTTAATTTATTGTAATTCTAAGTATAAAATAATAACACAATTAACTTCAACTGAGAATGTTTATTTAAACAAACGATAAAGTCTAAACATAATTTTCATCGTTTTCAATTAGCTTTCTCATATGCTCCATGGATTTTTGTAGAACTGACGTCATCCGTTCAGCAGTAAAATTCGGAAAATTTCAAATAAAAAATTAGAAATGTCCTCGATTGAGTTAAAACGTGTTTTTTTGGGCTTCCAGTCTTGGGAATATGTAGCTATCGCATAAGTTTGCATATGGTGAGTATGCATGTTGTCTCAAAAGGCGCACATTTTCCTTCTAGATTGTTCATCATGTTGTTTTGTCTTAGACTTTCAATTAAGAAATAAAGTCCATCTTTAGTACACTCCATACCAAAATAATCTGCTGCAAACTTCGTAAATTACAAAATTAATAAATAATCGATTTCTATTTGAAATTTGAAATATTTGAAATTCTTGTGCTAAATAGATATCCGTTAATTAATAAGTTAAATTAATAAATATTAATAAATATCCGCTAATTAAAAAATGAAAAAAAAATGTTTTTAATGATACAGCCTATATTATTCATGAAATAATTATAAATAGTTACAGAATGTTTAAGAATTGTAGTCATAATCAAACAAAAAACTTTAATTACAAATTATAGAATTCATTTTCAATAATCAAACGAAAATCTTGGCACATTTATTTTGTTAAATTTCTTTGTAATCGTAACAGCAGTAAATGTTACAAGATTTTGGAGTAAAATGAATTGGATCACCTCTATCCCTAAAATTGATTCAAGTCGGGGGAACAGATATATCTGTTTACACATTTTCATGTCTGGTGAATATATGACGCCTGTTTGAACAGTAAGTCAAGATTATAGTTGTGCGTTAAAAGTAGTCTTTAGTGAAATTGGTGAATTTGATGTTTTGAGGCAGAAATGGTCATCTTGAGAAAAATTTTTGTTTCACATACCGAAAAAATTACACATACACCTCAGCAATAACACTATCATCAGACATCTAGTTTAAGTCAGAAGAATGGCTTCCCTCTTAGTGTTATAAACTGCTACAATTGCCATCATTTTAAAATTAAAAACAAAATAAACTATTGAGATTTATTGCACACAGATATAATTTGAAGTGAAAACAGAATATTTGTTGTGTAACATAAATAATACGGACATATATTTTTTGGTTAAAAACACACTTACATCAAGCACCCCTTTATTAATACATTTGAATTAGATACAAATTTACGTATATTTGAAAGATATTTCAAATTCGTTGGAAAAGATTATCTCTAATATTTAAATTCAAACAACAAAGTTTGAAAAAATTTGAACCAAGAAAAGTTTTGAAATATTATGGAATATTATTAACTAAATAATACCATATATATATATTTGTTAAATATTATTCTTAAAAATTACATTATGTCTCTTATTTCATATTTGAATATTTATTATGATATGACATGAAAAGCATGATAGCATTATATTACCTACATATTCCCAAATGACTTTATATAAATCAAGATATTAAATTTTGACTCCAAAACCATTACAAAATAGGAAACATAATATAAAATTCTGAATGAAATTTAAAATACAGGCATTTAAATATTTAAAAATATATACAAAAGAAATATTTTATAAAATTCTCTTTATACGTATTCATTGTGTACACGTATACCAGTGTACAAATATTATTAAAGAAAATGTCTTTTATGAGTTTTATATACTAATGTTTAATGTTGCCATAGCTAATATTCGTAACATATTTTTTATCATACAGTATTGTGAATCCCTTTGACTAATACTTTGAGTCAATAATAAAAGTAATAAATTTGCAGTTTATGAATGATTACTATATTTAAGATACTACAATTAATTAATTTAAAATTAAGTGTACGCAATTTATATATCGTGAAAACGCATATCCGTACACACGTACATATCGATTGATTACAACTCATATGCGGTGTTCTGCAAATATAATAAGGTTCTCCACATATTTCAAAGTTTCCAGACTGAAAGTTAAGTCATTATAAACAGTATGTATTACAGGATTTTATGTTTATACATTTATTTAAATCTACAAACGTCCAATTTCATTATTATAGGTTAGGATGTTTTACACGATTTGATTTGATTTGATTTAGATGTCAATAGGTTTTATGTTCGTTCTTTTAATTTCAGCCTTTGTAAGTTTTATTTATAATTAATTTAAGTAAGTTGTTTGTGTGGATGTTGATTTAATTATAGGCGTTATAAAATTGAAGTATTTTTTTACGAAAAACAAGACGATCGAGACAATAAAAATTAAAAATAATACACATTTATAGTTTTGTTGATGCGATCTAGATATTATTCAGGAGTCCTCGCATATACAAATATATAGTTATGTAGCTCAAACATATTTAAAACTATTTAAAATCCGGAAGCCCTATTAATACAAATATGGAACTCTTAAAGTTAAACGAAATTGTTTTTGTGTATTCCAATGTTTACATTAAGATAGGAATTGTATAGTCAAAATAAATAAACAAACATATAATATGCTGTCTAGAAGATTTCATGTAATTTACAAAAGCGATAATATATATTTATTTTGACTATACAATTCCAATCATAATGTAAACATTGGAATACACAAAAACAATTTCGTTTAACTTTAAGACTCCATAGTTGTATTAATAGGGCTTCCGGATTTTCTATAAAAGAGGGGGTTGTGTAATCATTATTTTTGTATATGCTTTTTCAATATGATACATCACGTTAAAATATGATATCAATATTATCCAAAAAGTATACATAATTTTCATTATTTCTACAATGTTTAATCAGAATTTACTTTTCTTGTTACATTATCTTATCTAACAAAGACGGTAAGTAGTTCTTCTGCCAGGTTTTTCTTTGTATGACAAATTTCTCTTCGGGAGATTATTTAGATCAGATTAAGAATAAGTAGGGATTGTTTTTGACGATTACAAATTTTGTTAATAAGATTCTAGTTTCTTTGATTCAACAAAGAGGCACTTGTATTATCATGTTAATTAAAGAATGCAGTTCTCCAGATGAAGATCATAGAATAGATATCAATTTTTCAAGATGTTAGGGTCGGGGCTGAAGCCACCTTCCAACATAATTCGCCCCTTTCATTTTTAAGTTCAGTATATTGAACACATTTCTTATCTACCTGGTAATATTCTAGAAAGGTTTCAAAAATTAAACTTTTTCTTTTTGCATTCCTTCATTAAGTAATATTTAGATTTTAATAAAGGAAATAACTTATTTATATATTATTTGAAATGGGGATCTGAGAAACCCCCCATGGAATAAAATATAACATTGAAATGCTTTAAGGAATCGGGCTAATCCCATAGCATATATGTTTAATTATTTTATTACCTTTAAATATTTAAAAATTATTTTATTTACATGTTTCAGTATTTGGACGAAGGCAAAATGCTTGTTTTAAACAATCAACTTAATCGGGTCGTAGTAATTTTCAAGGTAAAAATAAATCGGATAAAAAGTATCAACTAATAATGATATTGCGTTACAATACATTATATTATTATTTTACAACTCTATAAATCATTTTATCGTTTTTGATTGTATGCCATTTTAATTCCGAATTTAATTTTTTAGAAATAAAGTTGACATTATGATACAGTTAGAAATAAAGTTGACATTATGATACAGTTAGATATCTTTGATTGTTATTTAAAAATTGTAATCCTGCAATAAAGGGTATTTTTTGTAAAATTTTAATCAAAACAAAATTAATTCTTTGGGAGGTTAAATATTTCGCAAACTACAAAAATCTTGAAATCCTATTTCTTCGTATGTTGTTAAGCAATTATTACTTTATATTGTTTGTTGACACGCGTTTTTTTACAAATCAATCCATAGATATTAACTACTTATAATTAGAACATTAATATAAATAATTAATATTATAATTTTTAAATTTTATAATTGACACATTAATTGAAATTTTTTTACTAGACCTTGGTAGATCAAATTGCAATTTTGGAAACGATGACTGCTTTGGATTTCATGGATTTTCGGTAAGATATTAATGACCCTACGTTTTTTGAATACCAATACCCGAGTAAGCATATGCTTCTATAGTTTAGTTTGCTTTTGTGAGTACTTACAAACTACTTAGTAATTAGTGTAAGTTGTCTTAAGTATTTAAGTAAACTTCGTATTTGTAGGGAAGATATATTTGTATGGAACACAGAATAAAATAGTAACTATATGAATACACATTACCAAATATCACTTGAATAACCTATTTTTATTAAACTTAAATGTCTAAACAATTGAATTTAAATTTACGCTAAAATTAACAAGTATTTATCGATATTGTCAATTATTTTTTTAAATTTAAATTTCTATTTGCCATACATAAGCGAAAAACAAAAGAAATAAAAAAGGCTATTTTACAATCAAATTTAAATGAAATTTTACAAGAAAGAAATTAAAAGTTAAACTTTATTATTATTACATTAGATATACAACTGAAAAATTGATGAACTTAGAAGTACGTGGAAACGCAGTTACAGTGTTACATTTTAACTGAAATAAAACAATATATTAAACTTTTAAAGAAAACAAATATTTGGATAGTTTTATCCAACATTTGTAGACAATTTTTAAAAGGCGTGTCTATATATATTTTATAGCGTAGAAATTCCGTCAGACTTTATTAAATAGTTTTATATAATAGTGTTTAATGTGTTTATTTTACTATATATAGCTGAAAATCGAAGAAACATTAGAAGGATATACACACAGATTCCTAATAACAACAGGACTTTTAATCGGTTTTCTGCAATGATTGTAGATCACCATTTATTTATGATGATGAATTTGAATTGCTTTTTTCAACAGATGCAGCAGTTACCGGGATGAAATGCGTTATATTGAGAATCATGTGGATGTTCGAAAACTGCTTGTTGTTCATTTCCTCTGATGTTCTTTAAATTTTTCCTTGTGGGCTATCAACTCTTTTCCACATGCGCTTCCACAGATTAACTTCTGCAATTAAAGTAGAACTTGAAGGGAGATCAACTAAAAATCATTGGATAACTGTGTTTACTTTTTCACGAGGAAGCAATTCTAGATACAAAAGGAAGAAGTCCCAAACAAAGTATTGTCAGAGCGTAGAAGTTGCTAAATCTTTACGAAAGTTCAGTGATCGTATGATCAAAGTTAATAGGAAGAACTCAGCTTGGCACAAGTATGCTTCAGCTTCATTCATAGAATCATTGTTGTGAAGAGTTTGTTTGCTACATCTCCTAGCCGGGATGGTAATAGGGGAATATCATAATTTAGACCTTAATAGACATATGTAATTCTGAAATCGTACTGTTTCTAGAATACATTTTTACATTTCGATCGCATCTCTCTGAAGTTGACTAAAATCACATGGATCGTACTAAATGCATTCAGAATATTTATACTTGTGCCTTGAAACATAGAAGCTGTGGATGAAGAATATAGTCAAACATTTAATGAGCACACTAAAAAGAAAGAACAATGAATGACAAGGGATATAGAACAACATTGAGAATTCCTTTAGCTTCTGTTACATTTTTAGAATCCCAATTCTTTACTGAAGGCAATTTAGAATTAATACTATCAAGGCACTGTATGATGACTGGGTAGAGATTTCTACCGATTAAAGAGAGTAAAAGCTTTTGTCGATGAAAGAAGCTTTTGTCGATGAAAAGCTAGAGAGTAGAAGCTTTTGTCGATGAAAAGAGAGTAGAAGCTTTTGTCGATGAAAAGATAGGCCCCTCTTAAATACGCTACTGCTTGCAATATACATCATGATCAATTTCGACTTTCAAACTTTTTTGCAACAAATTTTTAATTTAATTCGAACAGGCGGAATTTATTTGTACTATATCTAATATAATATTAATCTCATTGGTGATAAGATGAAAAATTTATTCTAAAAATGGTTTGAATTTAAGTATTGATTCATTTATTTAATTTCAGAACCCAACTGACAACAGCTTCTGGTTTTCAAAGTGTCCAATTTCGATTACTGGAAAATAAAATTGGACTCCGAGAGGTTAGTTTCATGATTTTTTGAGGTTGGAATAATTCCTGTCTATCACAATCTACTTTATTCGGGAAGTATTTCAAGATAGTCTGGCCATCAACATTTCGACGACTAATGGAATTGAAGCTGTGTACAGATTGTGTACAGTGTTTCACTACAAATTGTTTTTTAATTTGTATTTTTATTGCATTTATTATTATAGTACATAGGCAGTATTCTAAATTAGTCAGTATTAAAATTTCGTGAGTTTATTAATTTAAGAGTATTTAATGTTTATATTACTGAGTATTCACGTACATAGTACTCCTGTATTTGGTAGTTTATTCGTATTATATTAAAAAAATTAAAAATTGAGGAATACTAACAATATCAAACAACGGTTGTGTAATATATTAAAACCAGTATAAGTTCTTTTCATGAGGAAGTTGAAAATAAATCACTGTTTCTTGCTTAGTGCAGGATGCATTTTAAATCGTTATAAAAATTAAATGATACCCCCAAAACACTTAAATTTAATGAGCAGTAAATAAATAATAAATGAAAAAAACCACTTCAAAAGATATTGACGTTTATTTTAGAAATAGTTTGAAACTACAACTTGAAAAGCATCATATTTATTTGCAGCCTGAATGCTGTCTGGTATGTGCATAAAGACACATCCATTCAGTGCACAAACTCCAAATTATACAATTATGAAAATGAAATATTACTGTAAAATTTTGTAGAGGGTACATATAAAAAATGTAATAGGATTCATTGAATGATTAAGGCGCATTATATTTGAACAACATTTATTTTAATATTTTATTATTAAAAGTCACTTCATATTTTAACGACAAGAGTAGTAGGAGATGAGTACGTCCTAACCAATTCGTCTTCTGATTGGTCGAGAGATTCACGTGACCTATCTGGCTTCT
>JAUZNC010059548.1:0-10022 GCA_034780395.1 Vannuccia rotundouncinata | reverse complement strand
ACTGTTTGTTGAACGTGTCTAAACACTGTTTGTTGAACGTGTCTAAACACTGTTTGTTGAACGTGTCTAAACACTGTACTTGAACGAGTCTAAACACTGTTTGTTGAACGTGTCTGAACACTGTTTGTTGAACGTGTCTGAACACTGTTTGTTGAACGTGTCTAAACACTGTTTGTTGAACGTGTCTAAACACTGTTTGTTGAACGTGTCTAAACACTGTTTGTTGAACGTGTTTAAACACTGTTTGTTGAACGTTTCTAAACACTGTTTGTTGAACGTGTTTAAACACTGTTTGTTGAACGTGTCTGAACACTGTTTGTTGAACGTGTCTAAACACTTTTTGTTGAACGTGTCTAAACACTGTACTTGAACGTGTCTAAACACTTTTTGTTGAACGTGTCTAAACACTGTACTTGAACGTGTCTAAACACTGTACTTGAACGTGTCTAAACACTGTACTTGAACGTGTCTAAACACTGTACTTGAACGTGTCTGAACACTGTTTGCCTAAAAGGTATTAAAAATTTCACATAAAATATCTGATTTTACTTTTATTTCACAGTTTTAACTCTAATATATAATGTATTTTCTTCAATTCGGTAAGTGTTTCGTGACATTAATTTAGTCTTGTTCATCAGTTTATTTTTGAATTTATCTGTTTTTTACATTTCAAACGATATATTTTATTTTCATAATTCTCTCTGCTTTTAATTGTTTTTATGTGTGTTTTATGTCAGTCTCTATTTCTGTTTATGTGGTATATTCAGTCGGTATTATTTCATGAATATTTCAAAGGATATTTCAAAGAATATAATATTTGAAATATATATATACTAAATGTTAACAGACATTATCAATCATTTTTAATCCACTGGAAATTATTAATTTTTTTATTTTTACAATTTGAAAATGGATTTTCGGTATTAAGAAATTGTCCATCATCAATTAAGAAGAATCCTTTAGTTTAAAAGTAACATGAAATCTGTTTATAACGAAATGTTTTGAATACATCTGTGCAATTTTTAAACGGAAATTTACGTTTTTGTTCGTAGAAAAATAATTTTTTTGGACATTGGAAAGGATTTTGTATAAGATTGGATTATATTTTTAAAAGTTTAATTTTAAGGCGAGATTGTTTTTAAAAGTAGACTTTTTTATAATATCAAATAAAAGTCCATGATAAAAATGAGATTGGAAAAATCAATTGGATGAATATATATGACCCGACCTCATGCAACAATATCTGACCTGACCTCACTTTATTATCGCAACAACAAATTAGCAATGTGTCAGGGATCTGCTAGTTGATAAGAGCGGGTATGAATTACAATTACCGACCTCCACGTGTGACAGTTATTCATGCCTATATTTGGAATTTATGTTATCTAAACAGTCGAATAATGCATAAATCTACGTTAATCTTTCTTTTTAAATCACAAAATTGACATTTTAATGTGAAATATTTTATTGGGGCATAATTAAAGTGATAGAGCCTCAATGGGCGGCTCATTAGTTTTCTTTCTATCTAAATTGCAACAATCGCTTTTGTAATCTACATTGAGTGCAAGTTTTCCAGGGGAATATATAGTATGATTGGAGATAATTCTGTATTATATAGTAGAATACGCTTAAATATTATATATTCATCGTCTTTCTTTTTGCTGTCTTGTTATAAATAAGCTTTACCCAGTTTTATTGGGGTTTACTCATCTCTATTACATTAAACTAGTCAAAAAAATAAACAAAAAGTCGAATATATAAAATAAATTCTATAAATCCTGTATTTTAATTGGGTGTGTCTAAAGTTTTGACATTTAAAAAACACGTATTGTTTTAAAATTTGTATATTTAAAATGTAAAAGGAAAATGTAAAGTAAAAACCTCAAAGACACCCTCGTCATTGTCCACACACTCCTCGCAGCGTTTGGGTAAGTCGAAAAAGTTGTGAAAACATTGCTTCAAGCTCAGTGGGACTCCAGGTTTGTAGAAAAATTTTTGGCGCAAATACGAAGTTTGTCGGGCGTTGACGGAGCAACTGGGAGATCCACCGTCTTGTTTGTCTAGAGCATAGAGCACTCTTTTTTTCGTTTAGAGTGGTGCAATACCTCTTTCCGTTAATCGTATATATCTTGATATCTGAGGTAATGCAGACCCAGACGGTCAGTGTAGCGGTTTTTCGGGATTGCAGACTCGGATTTTTGGATTTTCTGCCTCCCCGCCATGTGCTTGTTCACTGTTCCGCAGTAATGTCGGTTTACTGGATCAAGCTTCAAGCTTCAAGCAATACCCATTGCAATGTTCCAACAACTTTTCGCGTGTGTCTTTTTGAGATGTAAAATTTACTTGTTTCCTTACATTTTAAATACATAGATGTTTTAATCTTTTACCGACGGTATGTTAAAATTCAGATTTTTTTACTGCCGAGTACTTTTGACTCACCCTGTATATAGTTTTTCTAAATGCAAACATTTATATTTAATCTATAAAAATAACACTTCAGTTTGATGTTTAGCACTTCGAAAGTAATACAAATATTTGGATTTATTTATTTAAGAATTCGTGCAGATTTAACTATTATATATATATTATATAGAAAATAAATTATAGAGATATATCTATAATATACATTATATAGGGAGGAAATCATAGAGATGTAACTCAATTATACGTAATAATACTGTACTTCGTAGTTGCACTAGTCAGTAAATTTACTTAATGTTCTTTTACTAATGTTCGTACACTATAGTTCCACTAAAGAACATTTATGACTGACGGATACTTGGTCAACCTGGATTCCTACTATCGTATACTTTTTAAATTATTTGTCTAAAGGAATGCAGACAGGCGTTCAGAAATGAATTAAAAACTGAATATTATTTATGCTCTCTCATCTAAAAGGCTAACTTGTAGCTAACTTATAATTATAACCCATCTATTGGGCGTTCTCTTTGGTTTCAGTAGATAGCAGATACTATCTAGTCATAATCTATAATTATATGTGACATAAGATAATCGTTGATCATACGATTTTCTAGTTATATATTTATGTGTGAAATATTGTTAAGTATGGCTACGCTTGAATGCGCATACCAATAGTTATGCATCCGTGCATGCTGTATTTGTATTAAGTTCTGCAGTTCTTACAGAACATTTCATTTATAATTTAGCGTTTACTTCGAACGACCCAATATGAAAGGTAAGAAATTCACACAATTATTTACTTATTTTGATCTTAATAATAAAAGTAAATGACAATACTTTTAATTATAATATTTGTGTAAAAATAGATTATTTTTGTTATATAATAAAGCCAAATAATAACATTAAAGAATATTGTATATTTTAAACTATTTTTGACACATCATAATTCTTCTTCTTAATTTCAGTTATTGTTATTCTTCTTGCAACTCTTCTTGCCACAAATTGTGTGGAGGCTAGGAAAGGGTCAGAGTTTAAAGATCACTTGAATAATCTCAGATTTAATTTCACAAAGCACATCAATGATTTTATTCCAAAGGTGACCGGCTGCGATTTGTCCAACATCAAGGATGCCTCCAAACTCTGCCTTGACAACATGAAAGAATTACTTGGGTTACCCAACGATACTCTGTCGGGGGACCTAATTGCCATGAAAATGATTGATAAAATGGGAATTTCTGAATTAATCAGGGGTAACTTAACAAAAGCCGACATAAAAAATAACCTTGGAAATATTTGTGGGTATGTCATTTCACCTGCTCTTGCTTTCTTGATTATTGTGATAAGTTATGTCCATGCGCCAATTAATAATGTACTAAATATTGAAAAACTAGAAATAATCAATACAGTATAGAATTTCAAAGTTGATCAATATTCAATATTATAAATATAACAATTAATTTCCCTAATTAGTTTTTTTTAAACGTATAATTATTTGAACCGTTTGATTTGTTAAATATAAAAAATCGTTAACTTTTGTGTTGGATTAATTTCATGAATTATTTTCAAATAGCTGAAACCTCTAGATAATCATCTGCTTTATCGTTGGATATTGAAGATAATGTTAGAATTAAGGGGAAGGAAATATTTCCTTCTTATATTTAGACTTCTTTTCTAAAAGCGAATATTTGTTGGTTTCAGAATCGGTGCAAATATGAAGAAATGCGTCAACTCGATTTCAATGAATTGCACACTTTTTACAAAGGCCAAGGAATACTTGACAAAGAAACTTAAAAGAAATCCACTCTCTAAGTTGGAAAATCGTGTCTGCGATGGCGATAAAGTGAAAGCCGCGTTCATGGAGGACATTGATGGAAGCAACATCGTCCAATGTTTGACAACTGATCTGGGTAAAAAGTTGAAGGAGGCCTTCACAGAAGTTTCTAGTGAATTAATGTCTAGTGTGAGTTATCTGACATCAAAATACTTGGAACATTTATATTAAGCGTAAGCTTGTTATCTTCAACAACTTTTTAGGCCTCAGAGATGACCGATAAAGATCTTGATGAAGCCACCATGGGGAACGAAACGCTTCACCGAGCCAAATCTATGTGCGGAAAGTTCACGAGTGGTGTTAACAAGATACGCGTAGCAATGCGTCGATACGTAAAGAGCGGCTGTAACGAGAACACATATACAAGCATGCTGGAAGCTTTGGCAATGCAATCCAACGAAGGTAACACTGGCTGGTGTTTACAGCAACTGTTATTACATGACGGACCATACTTATGTAATATTATAAAGTCGCTAGATTAGTTAGACATCTAAAATATTTATCTTTTTTATTTAGTTTTGTTTTGTCCAATAACGTATTATTAATATCGATTTTTTATATTTACAATTTTCTATTCTTTGTGAATTATTCAGACGCCCAAGAAGCCTAAACAATTTGAAAAATCTAAATTTCTACATTTTAGAAGTTAAAACCTGAAAAATTTTTTTTTAAAATATTTTTTAATGTCTTTTTCAAATTTCTTTGAAATGTCAGATCTTAAATTTATTATTATAATAAAATACATAAATTTTAATAATCTTTTTATCTCATTTGCAGTGAAAAGTAACTTTCTAAAAGTTACGATTTGATGTGAAAAAGTCAGAATTGTTAGTGTCAAATTGAAAACCAAAAAAACTTTAAAAAAATTAGCTCAAACCTAAACAATTTGTTTTTAGAAGCGTGGTTAGAAACCTGATTATTATTCCTTTCTAAAATAAATTTCAGAAACCAACCAATACTGCAAGCTTCCCAACTTCCGCGATGCAATTGCTCGCGCCAGCAGTGGAGATCGTAACGGCAAGAAGAGAACCATCTTGAGCTACTTCGGCTGTGGGCACATGCAATTCCACAACCAAACCGAGGACTACCAAACCTGCATCGAGAACTCCGCACAAAACAGGATGACCGACCTCTTCATCCACGATTTTATCGACATCAAAGCTCACATCAAGCCTTTCAGTGGCAACCTACTGAGCGCTTATGCTGCTTCTGTAAGTCAAAAATTGTAACGAAAACTTTTTCTAATTTTAGTGACTACATTTGCCATACTACTACTACATTTTTGGAAACGTTATGCCATGGAGAATCCAAAAATACATGCTTACATTTTCGGAAATACTTGCATGATCCCCAATTTGGATTTTCAAAATGTCAGCTTTGAAATACCTATTTTGTAAATTATCGGCTTTTATTTATCATATAAACTGTAAATGCATTTTTGATGCATATTATATATTATATATTACAATATTATGTATTATGTAGGTATATAAAGAATGTAAATTAATCATTAAATTTTTGAAAAAATGTCCATTGAATGTCATAAAAATTTTTCTAAAATTAAACACATCAAAAAATTATAATTTTAGTGAAGATCTCAAAAAGAAAGCATCTGAGACCTTCTAAATGTATTACCAGAAACTTTTCAGGAATCACTCACTCAATTGGCAAAAGTGCAGTTTTAGTGCCAAAATATCAGTTTTTGACCAATGAGTGATTTCTGAACATTTTCTAGTCTTTTAACCAACCCTATATGTATTTCACGGCAAACATTTTGAAAATCCAAATTGGTGTCATGCAATTATTCTTGGATTTTCCATGTCATACCGTTTCCAAAACTCTGAACTAACATACATAGTGAACCTGACTAAATTTTAGAAATTCTTATTTGTTTGAAGATTTAAACAGCAGATCGATAATATCTATAATTAAATGAATACTTATTTTATTATTTCATAATATTCAAATACAAATATTTATATCTTCTTATCTATTATATTCCGAAGTGTAATATCTATGAAATCAATATGATTTGACTGGTTTTATTGTAGAAATTTTTGAATTATAACAATTAGTCTAGTTTACCAATATTTGAATGTTTCTGTCGTTTTTATCAAGGATATCATAAATTCTTAGGTAACTGTTAATGTGCGCACTTCAGCCACTGGTGAAGACGAGAAAACCATCAGTTTGGGGGCAAACAGGGACGACTTTACTGGAACCTTCGATGATAACACCAGTGAATTGTCTTCCTCGTCAAACAAGATTACTGTTACCAAGAAGAGTGGTCAACACATCGTTATTAAGCATAACAAGAACAAGATAGTTGTGTCCATTCGCAAACACTATATTAATACTACCATGTAATAATAATCTTACTGTTTTTTTATTATTTAGAAATACATAAAATTGATTTGAACGTCTAAAATTTTACAATTAATTAATCGTTTCAAAAATTCAAAATAGAAAGTGAAATTTTCTTTGTATTCATTTTTTAGAAATCAGAAATCCTTGTGTAGAATATCCATTTTTTACATGTACGCATCAACAAAATGCGGTACTCAAAATAAATGTCTCATCGATTTTTAATTACATGAAATTTAACATGAATTCATAAAAATACGATTTTATTAAAATGTCAACACGTCAAAATCCGTTTTCTACACACCTAGACAATACTTAAATAACCACGATTTTCTATGTTTCAAGTGTTACACATGATTTGGCATTACATATTTATTGAACAAGTATGTTCCATGTTTGCTTTTAACTGTTTGTGTGTTTTTTATTGCTGTTACCACAGACCGATCTACTCCGTGGTCAACAGTATGCCTGAATCCATTGCGAAGAACTCTGGTGGCCTGATGGTTTCCGGGTGTGTTAAAAGTCTCTTCATTAGTAAGTACCTGAGCAAGCCTCAAAGATTCGGCTGTCTAAATTAGGAATATATTTTCTATTTTCATCCAGAATCACTGTTGAACCAGTCCACAAGAAAACGAAGAAGTACCGATACCTGTTCGGATTGCGCTAACTTCGATATGTCCATCACTGGAGATCCTAATGTGAGAAAGTATTCTAACTATATCTAAAGTTTTAAGTTTTATCAAAATCTATGTCCGGCTTTCAAATTAGATAATAATTTCATATTCTAAATGTCTAAATTACTCGAACCTTCATTATTATTTTTGTTAATTAGAAATAGAATTTTCCAATTTGATTTTGGTGATAAATTTATAGAATGTTCATAGAAACTGGACACTTTTTTATTCACGAAGTGACACTTATTTTATATTGGTAGTTATTAAAAATGCACTCAATTATATCACAATAATAAATTGTAGAATCATTTAAACCAATTGCTTGAATATCTGAGTGTAATATCTTTATGAAATTGTTTTAACTGCTTAAAATGAATTTAATTCTAAAAATAAATGTTTTCTGTTTTGTTACATAATAATGTTTGAGGTTTTTCAAATTTGAATTCTATATTATCAAAAAATAAATACTATAAAAAATATTTTGTTTGTGATATTTTCGCTTGGTAAGAAAGATTAATAAATATACCAGACTTAAAATGAAGGCAGACACAAAATTTTAATGCGGCATAGCTAAATGACAGCTTAAAGTTTCTTTTTTTTATTAATTTCAAATTTTCTTTTCGGTAATATTATCATGAAATTAATTTGAAATTGTTTACAAAGTTTTGTGTATACATTTGCCCAATCTCAAATCACCAAATCGTTTCATTTTATATTAAGAAGTCGTTTCACAAATTAACCTTTGCTTCTTCTTTCAGGCTGGAGCCATGTCCTTTGCGGCCACTTCTGACATGAATTTGGTCAGTCAGATAAATTCCTTCGGAGATGACGATGGTAGCAGTGGAGCTCGTGTGTCGCCGATATTATTCGTGGCATCCGCAGCTCTTGCTGGGGTTATTGCCACCCTATAATCCATGGTTGGACCCTTCCATGTCGTGACTGTTGCTCCTGCTCAACGATGAACAACAATTCTTTAACCCTTTGTTTTGAATGTTATTGTGTTTCTTTTTTTCTTTTAGTTGATTTTCATCTATTATAACTTTTAGTATGAATTAGTATATTGTTAGTGTTCACATTTATAACTATCTTTTATTTACAACTTTATTTCTGTTTGTTGTTTTTGGAAAATATATAACTTTTAACAAATTTTAAGAAAGTTTTTTTCAATTTTGAAAAAGAAAACACGGAATTATCTTGATACTTAATTGATAAAATAATTTTGAGTTCATTTGTTGTATTTTTATAATTTAATAAATTTTTAAATATTCAATTAGGAATACTGATTATGTAAAACTCAAGATTGAAGTAAACAATTGTTAAATATATTTGACGATAATTCTTTTAAAACATTCAATAAATTTTCTTTGAAAGCAGTTGACACCAGTAGTTTCAACAGTTGAGACCAATTTTATATTGAAGCCATAAGTTATAAGCAAGTGAGAATGAAATAATTCTAGTCAAAATCTGGTCAAAAAAGAGATATTGTTTTGTTGTCAGTATTATTTATGGAGATAATCTTTTTTTAAATTTAGTATTAAATTATTTCAATCATGTACTTTCTTGACCTATATTTTATAGATAACATTCGGAACTACTTTTACAAACATTAATAAATATTATCATTGTTATTACTACTATAATATAAATAGAATCAAAAGGTGAGAAGATATACATAACTACAAAAAATACATTAATTAATCTGTTTTTTTTAATTAATTTTTTATTTTTAGTTATAAAATTTCATTTATTTTTGTTTATAACATTGAAAACGAGATACAGTCGAAGTTATGTGGGCTATGTGTGCCTCTTGAATCAAATCTGATTTTAATGTAGTTCTAGCAGTTAATTTGATACAGTGTTTTTATTTTCCTTTTACTTTTATTGTATTTTAATTTGTTATCATATCATCTTTTTGCTGTGTATATTTTCAGGTGACCGTTACAACAATTGGCTATGGGGATGCTGTACCAAAGACCTGGATGGGGAAAATAGTTGCTTCTTGTTTCTCCGTTTTTGCAATCTCCTTCTTTGCTTTGCCTGCGGTAGGTAAAATTTATGTTCCTTTAACCCTTAGAAATATAAAACCTAACCATAATATAAACACAACTATCACAAGATAGTTTAATAACTTTTAAAATGTTAACCGCTCACTATTTTTAAATGCTGGTCATTAACATACATGCTAAGGAACACCATAGTTGCGTATAGATATATAACTTTAGCTAATAGATATAGACTGTTTAGCATAAATTTAATTTACAGCGTAACATTGTTTAAGAATTGTTAAGGGATTGTTTAAGAAGTGGCAGTATAAGAATTCCAATTAAAATGGGTACACATTCTTTCTCAGTATTATCTGTTTGTTCATATATATAATAATTATGTTACATTTGAATCACGGTTGTGTCTAAAACAGAACAATAGAAGATTTCGGTTTTTTATTTAAATTTATCTTCCTACATACGATGGATTAGAATTAATTTTAAAGACTGTAAATATATTGAAACTTCAAATTCGTAAAATTATTCCGCACCTATCCTAAAAATGGATAGATAATATATTATTGTTATTAATAAGATTGAATTAATTAATTTGAAAATACAATTTAATTGATAACTATTTGAAATCGACGACATAGTTTATTTTGTCTTTGAAATGTCTTTGCTTAATTTATCGAATGTTCCCGGGGGAATGATTTTAGGAGCTGATTCGGAGGAGCTGAATGAATTAGA
>JAUZNC010059547.1:0-10023 GCA_034780395.1 Vannuccia rotundouncinata | reverse complement strand
GTATTCTGAGTTGTTTTCAACTGGTTGAGTATCTTCACAATTTGTTGAGTTCCTTTTATCTGAGCCGAGCTGAGAAAGTTGCTCCGAATCAATCAAACATGATTTGCCAACCTGCAGATGTTATTGATTGGGAGTCTGAATTATCGGCTGAAATTAACGCAGATGAAGATGATGTCAACTTTAGGGAGCCAACATTTACAACATGGGTCTGATTAACTATTTCTAATTTGACATGACAACTAATTATTTTATCATTCATAATATTGTTTATTTTCTACATATTTCATTTGAAGTATTATATTTACAAAATATTGAAAATGTATGTTTATGAACATTCAGCTTCTAGAACTTTAATGTTTATTGTTGTTGATTAAAGTTTAGAATAATCTCACGAAATTGTTTGAGTTACATTATCCTTATTTTTTACTTACTTAACATGTAAGTTAAATGTTTGAATATTTCATTTGAAGTTTAATTTCAAAAACTAATAATCTAATATCTTATTAAACTTGTAAAACTTCATATGACTAATTAATTAATTCATTAAACTTCATAAAACTAATGCATTAAAAAACTTGTTAAACATTACAAAAACTAAAAACTTATAAAACGTCATAAAATCAATATCTTATAATATCTGTGCTCACTACCTGCAACCAAGTCATTGGCTATTGATTTTATTTCAATACTATCAAGTTTATTTTTGTAAATGTTCAGAATCATAGTCTTCTTTGTCCCAATATGCTATTGCGTAGATATGATTTGAGACGCCTGATGGTTGAGAAACTTCGTTGACTAGTCGCATTGGTTGCTGGCAACACTAAAATAAAAATGGGCGATACTATATAATTCACTGAATAATATGCGCTATGCTGGGGAAGCGTTTTGTAAATAGGAAACACATTACATGCTTCTTCTTCTTCGTCTTTTATCTTCTTAATCGTCATCGCTCAGCGCGGCTAATTTTTCTCAGGAATTCGATAATACGTTTCGGGTTTTCTTGGAGGGTTTTTGGAGGAAGGTTGGGCTACCCGGATGTTTTGAGCATTCTGAGGACATTTGAGGAGCAGGTGTTCGACTGTTTCGTCCTCCTCGCAGGTTTGACATTGGGTGAATCGGTAACACTTATTTTTTCCTATGGTTAGCGCCCTGAGGTTGGATTTTCCCGTCCTCAGTTGTGTGTTGACCAGTGGTTTAATCGCGTCTGGTGAGCTGTTTGCGGTCTTCCTTGTTTAGTTCCTTCTCCCCACTGATTCTCCAGTGCTAGTCTGCTGAATTTCCACTTCTTGGCCAATTCTCCGATGTAGTTGATGACTCTTTGGGATTTCTCTTCCGCTATCTTAAAAGTGCTTTCTTTGGAGATCGTGTCGTCCGCAAATAGGGATGCTTCGCTGTCAATAATTGGGATGTTGTTAGGTAGAGGTCGTTAATGAAAACGAGGAAGAGGGGGGGGGGGTGGTGGAGTAGATTGATCCCTGAGGAACTCCTTCCCGGAAGTTTCTGTCTCCTCCGTAGATGACTCTAGCTTTTCTGTTAGAAAGGAAGGATCTGATCCATCTTATGTAGCAATGGGGAATCCCGAGGTATAAGATAATTGAAGAGAAGGGGGAATATATATATTTTGAACTCAATTGTATATGCACATTTCATAATTATTGAGTATTGCATAATTTCGTTAATTTAAATATACTATCGTTTATTTATATTAACATTTCTCAATGTTAAAATTTCATATTTTTAATGATGATCATTTTTATCTTAACTAATTCTATTTAAAAGTCTGTTGAACACAGAAATAATTCGTTGACAATTGTAGCCAATATTATATACAAAATGATTATTTTTATTTTATTGGACTTCTGAAATAAATACTTATTTAAATAAAAATTAATTCCAGTATTTAAATCGTTTATTAAATCCAGAGCGTGATTAAATTATTGACATCGTCATAGTAAATTAATATTTTAAAACAATACAAAACACGCTTGATTATAAATATGACAATAAAATAAAGGTTTAAAAATACCTTTTTAGTTTCAAATAATTTACCATAACGCACAAAACATTATCTTATCTCCAGCCATAGTTCTAATTCGAATTACAAAATTATCTGATTTCAAAAATTTTGGGAAATATACAATTTTGATGCAATATTTAATTTATGTCATTATAAATCAAACTGATAATAGTTGAATGCAAATGTGACGATAAAGTATGCGATTGTCAAACTAAATTAAATTACGTGAATTATTTTATCAAATTGACTAATTTATCGTCACAACTTATCGAACAAATCAATCTGACATATATATTTACAAGTAAGAAGAGCGCGCTTGTTATTTTTAAAAATATATCATTTCTGTCTGGCATTTTTTCATTTTACTGACTGTAAATAGTTAGCTATTTTTAGGTAATAAATAACTTTCTTGAAACTTTTGTGAGGTTTTTTTATACTCTCATTTATTTAGAAATAAATTGTCCAATTAAAAATATAAATACTGCTCAAAAACAACACGTTTCTAATTATTTATTGCAAAACAAGCTATCGTAGGAAAAAACTGTTTCTAATTTAAAAAATAAATTCAACAAATCTGATTCATATATTTACGGGACAAATCATTAAAAATCAATAGCCAATATAAAATATCAGCAAATAATTTATATCGTGAATAAGTTTTATTAGTTGACATTTTACAGGGAATTTCTAAGTAATTGCTTTGAGTTGAATATTAAAATGCGGATTCGGACAGTTTATCTTTGCTTGATTTAAAAATCACACCGGACTAATTCTACAATGGTTTGTTAAGCTGGAAGAACCTTTGTGACCTCTGTAATCCTGATGATCGCCATATTCAAATGGGTCGAACAGCTGTTGTCTCATGACATGCCGTGGCTTATGGGGGGGGGGCTAAAAAGAACCATTGACGAGAGTTGGAATTATTGGAAATGTCAATTAATCCAGAGTGTCTCTTCGTCATACTGTACAGTTTTTCCTTTTTACCAAATACGTATTTTATGGGGCCCATTTTGAATTTTTAAAATGGCCGCCATTCAGAAATATCCTCAAATGTAAACATTTATTTTTAGATTTACTACGTCAAAGTTTTGGACTTTTAACCAAAAACATAAAACTAAATGCATTTATCAAATTATAAAGATACTTTAAAAGAGGTATTTAGTTTCAACAATTAATTAAAATACTTTTTTTGGGAATAACATTAATTTTAAAACATTTTGAACTATTATTGTATAATTAATTATAAAAAATATTAACCTACTTAAAATAATTAGTTTACAAATTAAGAAATCATTTAAAATTTAAAATAACTTCGGGAATTTTTCAATATCAATAAATGAAAATAATTTTTAATTGGAATAATAAATCATATCCAGATTAGTTTTTCGGTCATTATAATCTTTAATTATAAGTGAAAATAAGAAAATAACATAAGTATCACAATTAATAACATATATACATTTTCATGTTTTAATATAATAAATAATTCTTTTGTAGTATTTTAATTAGATACATGGCAAAGCCATCTGAAATCCTTGAAAACAAAATAATTATACACCGGATTTCTGAGTTTTTTTTCGAAGATATTTATAGAGATTGTTACAAAAATGCTTAAAATTAATATATAATTATAATATAGAGAACTTCTGTATTATAAGAGGGGCCCGTGAGAACGTACACCCAATGGTTTTCAAGCTTCAATAATAAAATTAACTGAACAAATGTGAATGTTTAAAATCCATTGCAATGTACATAACTGCACAGCTCTTTGAAAATAAAACGGCTTTTTTAGAGTTTTGTATTTCCAATATTTAAGATCAGAAGAAATTACAATATATTTTACATCTATTTTTAGATAAAATTCAAAATAAATTACTAATCAATAAAATAAAAAAATTTTGAACCCAAAATACTATTTAGTCTATTAACTTACCGTCCATAATTATATATCTGCCTAAGATCTCTGTTTTTTTTAGTATTTTATCGTTTTTATCATTTTTTCGTCCCATATTTAATGAGTTCAAAATGAATTTTGCTAAATTCTGTAAAATAATAAATACACAAGTTATGCAATCATTTTCACTCACCGAATAATGTCTTATTTTTTAAAAAAATGTTCTATAGTTACTTTGATTTAGTATGCAACTTATTAGTATATAAAATAGATATTCTCCCTTTACAACATGATAAAATAATAAACTAAGAAGTAACAAAAAGCCTGTGTTCCAGTAAATCTATAAATTTAAAATTTATGCAACACAAGCTTTTTGTTTCTATATACTATTTTATTAATAAATCAAAATGTTACACTTTTAACATGTTCTAAAAATAAAATTAAAGTTAATAATATAGAATATGATGCTCTAAAAAATGCGATCGAAACAATTTTTTAAATCAAAACCTGTAGTATTGAAGGGTTATAAATATTTGAACCATAACGTATAATCGCCACCTTGTAAATCAGAATCGTTAACACGTTTGGCTAAATGACCTTCAGGCGGGAATTTCATTTTTTCGGCTATTTTTAAATGGTAAGGTGCAGTTTTAAAACACGTGAAATTTTCGTACACTTAATGACTTTTCAAAATGTTTTGATTTTTATTAAAAACTTAAACTATTTAACTAATTTTAATTTCTAATAATACTATATTGCATAGTGTGACGAATTCCATTTTACGGTTTAGTTACCAACTACCATACAAGTATTTAAAATGCATTTATGGATGTTTTTATACTCTAATGTTTACTCTGATTACCTACTTTAATATTAACTTTACTGTTAGTCTGTGTAATACATTATTATGTGCAGGATACTGAAATCATTTTAATAATTCATGTTTATACTTTTAGTAAAAATGTGGCGATATAATCATAACTACTGATGACAAATATATACTGAAAAGGATATTTGTTTGAAGCATAACTCCAGATTGACAATGTATACAATGTTTTGTTCGACTATATTTTTGAAATGATTGATTTAAATATAGCAAAATAAAGGGACGTTCTGTGGACATTATTCGTGGTCGATTGGAAAGAGACATTGTACAAACGTCCGAAACCAATTCGAAATAGAAAAACAAAATTTGATGGGTCTGATTAGACCTTTAAAAGTTGTTGTAATCAGCTACCAGAAAGAATTGTCAAATTCATCACCGCACAGCAGTATACTCTTAACACGAATGGGGCACCACTTACCTACTTTTGCGATAATATGTGCCAAAATATTTAATAAAGATGGAAATGTGACACGGATTCTGTTTTTAAAATTCAATACATGTTTAAAATTCTACTTGATGTCGAACATGTTGGTCAACTATAAGTTCAACAAATGTTTCCTGGAGTTGTCATTTATCTGTCTAAAGTTGTTAAGGCTATTGTGGTCTACACAACTGTGCAATCTGATAAACATGCCGTTGGGTCAAAAGCAAAAAATAAACCAAATGGTTGGTGGTCATCAGATTTTTCGATAAGTCAAAATTAACGCGGTTATGTATCTCCAGATTTGGGGCATAAAATGTATCCTTACAGCATTGAGCAAGATGTGCAAAAACTTCCGTATGGAGAAGTGACACCTACTTCCATCAACACAGACAATGTGGCCTTTACCATCTCTACAAGGTCGACACCGCGTCATCCACCGCAAAATCTCATTCTGAAAAAAATGATTAATACAAGACTTGTCTACTGCTACCATTTTAAATTACTCACAAGGTCAAGGGGGGATGATTATTTACATATTTCTGAAAACAATTTATTTTCAATTGATATAACCTTAAGAATTCATTCGACATGCAGTTGATGGACAAATAAAATCTAATACACCAATTAGTAAAACTAGATTCCTAGAGATTTTTAAGAAAATCACATTCCAGCTTCGTCCAGTAAATCAACAAGTCGTACTGGATCAAATTAGAAATTAAGTTCCTAATGGGAAAATCAAATTATACACAAACAAGATAGAACTATTAGTAGTACCAATTATGCAAGTTGGTTGTCTTAAAAATAAAAGGATTTGGAATAATCTAAAAATGTACGTTTAATTTACACTTTACAATTTGAATTATCTGTAAAAATAATGTCCTGCAGAAAAATTATTAAAACTAGTCTACACTACAATTAAAAATTATCTTTAACAGTTTATTAATTCAGCATAAATTATGCATTACGTTATCTAACTTGTACACGTACATGGAATGATTATATCTGAAAATATTTGGATTTTAAAATTCAAAATAAGTTTACAGGTGAGTGACCAATCAGAATCGAATCTAAGTTATGACTCATCCTTGGAAATAACCCACCGATGCTATTGACTGAAATATAAATGAATATATAATTACTTAATGTTAATTTATTGTATTTTGTAAATTGCATTTCAAATCAAAAATATATTAATCAATTTAGTTTGAGGACAACTGAAAAATATTTGGTTTGTATTTTTTTTATTTGATAATTGAAACAATTCAATTTGATAAATATTCTATTACTAATTCAATTAATTGTTTAAGGAATATGTTATGCAAATAAATACTTTTTGAAAACAAATCTTACTTGCAATTGTATATTGCATAAAACTGATAAATAAATAACGCAAACAATAACAAATGTAATAACTGTTTAAATGAATATATATATATATATAATAATTAAAATAATTAAAACGATTTTTTAAAATTTAAACTTTAAATATTTTTAATAAAATAAATTTTAATTCGAATTATTAAAGATTATATTACATAAAAAGTACCATCAATAAAATTTAATTCGACTTTCGTGGATTAAAATTTTTTCTAAACAGTTTTTCTAAAGTTTTTAAAAATGTTTTTTTTTAGTTGAATTCACAAATATATTTTTAGTTGAAATATGTAATGTTTTCATTTTTTATTTACTTTTTAATAAACAGAAAAAAATATTAGCTTGATTTAAAAGCTTTAAAATACAAAATTGTTAAAATAAATAAATAAAAAAAAACAGAAATAATAATAATAATACCGAAAAAAGGCAAATACTGGTAACTAAAAACAGACAATAAACGCTTTCTTGTCCGCTTGTAAAACATTTCCTCCTGTTGTTCTTTTTTGTTTTGCTGGAAAATCGCATTTTATAACTGTGTTTTGCTGTTTTTTTTCCTGCAAACGTATTTCATAGACATATTTCAAAATCTGCCTTGTACGTGGAACTGCTTTCATATCTGAACTTCCTCTTGTTACTATGGTAGTATCATTTGAAAATACTAACTTCAATACATTTTCGTAGTCTATAATGATAGTTTTTGAAATATCTATAATAGTAATCGGTAAAAGACTAATTGACTTACAACATAGTATGTAAACAACATGCATTATTTAATGAACAGGATATCCTTTTAAATGGAACAAACAACTTTCGCAAAATAATAAAATCATTATTAGTAATCCTTTATGAATATTATTTTCTGTGACAATTCGCATAGCTTATATATTGTTATCTTTATTAAATTATTAATTAGTTTCGGTTATCATATACATTTTGATCTTAATGAAAATATCCACAGGTGTTTAATCCTTCCACACGACACTTCTATCTCTCTCCTTGTGAATAAATAATGGGAAAATATTAAAGATAAAATCTTTATATATAGGTTATCTATTTATTATCTTTTTAAAAAAATAAATAATAATAAATATTTTTTACATTGTGAAGATAAATAAATAAAATTAAAGATAAAAAATGATCATCAAATTAAATTGAGTGAGATCAAATATGTCCTCAGTAATGATTACATTACATTTCATTTTGAAATAAATTTCTATTCAGTTGAAATTAATTGTAGGTACTCGTTCAAATAATCTGGAGATAGAAGGATTACGATAATTATAGAGTTTATAAAGCATAAACAAAAAGAATACTTAAAAAGCAGTTTTAAATGAAGCTCTATACATATTGATCTCTATAGATACTTCTCAAAAAACATAAATATATATTATGAACTATATGAAAGTGCATAATTATATTTTATTCTAATATATATTAATATCATTTTTGAAACATTAAGCTTAATTTAACTTTTTTTGAATAATTTTAAAAGTTTAAATTTAGTGTTAAATTATTTGTTAACCTTTAGTTGCAGTTTGCTTATAAATAGTTAACTTAAACTTAAACTAATTTAAGGAGATACAGGAATGTTGCAATACTGATTACTTGTAATATGATTTGCCTGCAATAGATGAACTATAATGAAATCTTTATTAAAATCTCTCGGAACTTCTATTGTATCAATTATTGTTTTAGTATAAATAATAACGATATATTAGCTAAAATACTGAAATCTGAATGTACTATTGTATTTATTTATACCTAGGATTGTCTAAACCCTAAATATATTGAATATATAGATATAAAAGCTCAATGAATAATGTCTAAAACATGTTTCAAATTAAAAAGAGTATGTAGCTTATGTAATAAGTGTACGTACCTATAATGGAAAGAAATATAATTATATACCTACCAGCTATCAAATTGCAATCAAACAAAAAATAATTATTTCGATTCCATGAAAATATAACAGTTTGTTGTTGAGTTGATAATATGGTAAAAACAGTTGAGAATCCCCAATAAAAGAGGAACAAATCATTTTTATCTATTTTCAACGATTAATATCATAATTTAAATCAATTTAATTAGTGTTGCTAAAAGTTTAATATATACACATTTTCCAATTTGGTCCACATTTGTTATAGTGTAATTTATTCTTTATATAAAGTATGAATATAAACCATATACTGTATAAATTGATTGATGAATATATTTTAAAACCTTTCCTTTAATTGAGTTTGAAACCGAGAACAGGAAATATATTTCATGATCAAACATTACTGACATATCATTATTGTTGATGTTTTGAAATCAGTTTCGTTTCCGTTCAATACACATTACTTTTTTAAATGGAATTCCTAATTCATCTTATAATCAGTAGCAAAATTATAAACAAAATAACATGACAAAAATATTTGAAACAATCCACATAAATACGAATATATTTTCATATCCCTCTTCTTAAATTATCGAAAGGAACGTAAATGTAAGCTAGCTAGGAATGGGATGGTCGCGTGGATAAATCGCTGGTTTACAAAACTGAGAGTGGGTCTCGGATCAGATTCAAGCCCACACTCGCAATCTCACGTTCCTGGCTAAAAAGCTGCTGTCATTGTTCCAATTGGGGGCACTATATTAATTTTATAAAAAAAATATTAAAAAAAGATACAAAATTTCGGTAAAATATTCTATTTGATCTATTTTATTCGACCAATAATAATATAACCGTTTTAATTGTTGAAACTTCCTTTTATTTAAATGTTACAACTATTATATATAAAGGTTTTCTGATATTCAAAGATATACACGTTATGTAGCGAATAAAAGTAAATCTGCAATAAAAACCTGGTCTGTTACTTTCTTTTTAATATTTTGTACACTTTTGTTAAATTTTAGCGTTTGCAATATTTATATTAGACTAATAATTTTTTTTGTTAACATACAACTTTCACTTTTAAAATGTGACATTGCAAATGTATTTGAGGAAATATACTTTATATTTTATAGTTAAATTATTTGTTTTCAAGAATATTGATCATACATACAATACAAATAGTAAACAATAATTTAAAAATGTAAATGATTTGTCGAAACAATACATGATGTTGTTTGTAACAGCTTTTTTCATAACAATGAAGTAGCATATGTAACGAAAAATATTAAGCAAAAGTTGTGATATTCTGTAATTTCTAAACAAAAAATCATTTTGTGGATAAAGGTTCCATTTTTTACACCAATTTAAATCCAAGTTGTGAAATTGGGCTGGTGAACTGTCTCTATTTTGCTGGATAGTTCAGACTCCCAATCAATAACATCTGCTTGATGATGGTTAAGTATCTGAGACGGAGCCATTTTCTCAGCTCGGCTCAGATAAAAGGAACTCAACAAATTGTGAAGATACTCAACCAGTTGAAAACAACTCAGAATAC
>JAUZNC010059546.1:0-10024 GCA_034780395.1 Vannuccia rotundouncinata | reverse complement strand
CCTCTAAAGTCTTCATCTTGCTTTTTTCTCTCAAAGCATTACTTTTTGATAAAAGTAAAAAATTGTGTTCCTTTTCGGCATCCTTGGATTGTTTGTCAGCACACTTTGCAAGTTCAGTTCCTTCTTCTGTCAATCTCCTCTTCTTTGAACGCATCTGATTGATCTCTGTTAAGTAAACTTTCCGCTTCATTTCCTCTTGCTTTTTTCTTCTATAAATGAGTAAAAATAAATATTTTCAGTTGAATTAGACATAAACTATATATAAAATTGTAGCGAAATTTAAATATGAAGGAATTGTCTTTTGTTCTGATGTTGCATGTCCAAGAAAATAAGAGTTCAAGTATCTGGTGTACACATTATTTTCCTTCCAGTAACGGATGTGTGCATCCATTTGTTAACACTGCATTTGTTTATTTAGGGATTCATCAAATTATTAACTAATATTATAGATTATATTTAAGATAAATCTAATTTAAAAGTTAATGTATAGAATAATTGGTAAAAGTCATATATCCACAATTTTCAAAAAGTCACATATCCACATTTTTCAAAAAGTCCGCTTTTTCCAGACCTTACATAAAAACCTTTGATTTTTCCATACTTTTCCAGTCTGGAAAACATCTTTTAAAAATTCCAGACTTTTCCAGACTGCGTATGAACCCTGACAGCTCACTACATCTAATAGTGCTTGGGGAGCAACTGCAGCTTTTGAGACAGATGGAATGACAGCAGAGTGTTCAATGGTCCAACCGAAGTTGGTGATATCATGAGCTTCTTCTGGTGGATCACGTTTGTCAGCTGCCTTCCATAGTAGCATCTGCAGGTGGGCATGGTGAACATGCAGCTGCAAGTTGTCATCTGTCGGTGGAAGTTTCTTCAGAGGCAGAGGCTTCTTATGGCTGCAAAAGAAGGAAGCACGAGCAGCATTCATTGAGGTACACTTATCCTGTCCATAGAGGGGCAAGAAGACACGGTCTGCAGTCACCTTACACTCAGCAAAGGTCGCACCAGGTTGTCCAAGGACTTCATCAAGACTTGGTATATCTATCTCCAGGAGCTTGAGTGCTGATTTTGTTCCTTTACCAAAGGGGTAGGACACTGTATCACATCCAGACAGCGCATGGAGACCGAGAAGTTGACTGCACTTTGCTGGGCCTAGCTGCCGGACAGTTTTGCTTATATCAAGAACATAGCCATTCCATTTTTCCATCTGGACATTTGCGGCCACACGTTTTTTGGACATCGGTACACAAGGAGGACAAAGACATCGGTGTCATCACTGAGGATGTGGATTGTCTGGGCACTGTCTGCAGCAGCCTTTAGCATGTAGCTACAAAGAGTTATGTCTGCCTTGGAATGGGTAACAAGGCAGTTCAACTTATTGACGAGCTCAATGTTAGGATGAAGGGGGTAGCCGCAGAGAATGTTGTTGAGCTGATCCTTGTTTACCGAATTGTGAAGAATTGCTTCTCGGCATGGAAGTGGGGTGTTTGGGGTTAATCGGATGTCCATCGCCATTCCTCTTCTTGTTCTCTCGTGATCCTTTGCACAAATACCTCGATTGTAGCTGTCGAAGAGGACGATTTTCTTGGATTCAGGAGGGTAGTGTGCTAGTCAAATGCCAAAGCTTGCAGCCAGATCTTCAGCGGTCCCAGAAACGGGCCAGACAACATGGTACAGCAGCTGCCCAGCATCAATCAGGATCATGTTTGGATCAGGTGGTGCCTTGGCAATCGGGGGAAGGTGTTCCATCTGTTGCACATACCAGCTCATGTATCGGGCATAATTGTGATGACCTGCCACAAAGAAATATGGAAGCATCGCTTTGAGACAGTGCTGCTGAAGAAGAAAGTCACCATTCTGCTCTCCTCGTAGAAACATGAGCGCCAGTAGTGTAGGCTTGATTAGGCAGTCCACCCATAGCCTTCTGGCTGTCTAACATATAGTAATAACAATCTAACATAATAATCAGTTCTTGGTCTATTTATAGGCATATCAACTGTTTGGCAAACTGTGACAGGTTGTACCTAATTAGTTTAGCCCTACACTCATACAAAACCATGGGTAAGGGGTTTAAAAATTTGAGCGTACTTACTTTTTAGGCTGCCATTTTGAGGGCATTAGGTTGCAAATTCTTTTTTTTATTTGATAGATAAATCAATGGGCAACAAATTTCATTAATATTTGTATATCTAATATGTGGCTACTTTCCAAGATAAACGCCATTTTTAAAATTTACTGATTTTGGGGTGATTGGTCACTAAACGGTTAATGGCCATATCTCATTTAATAGTGAACCGATTTTCTAAATTATTTTTTATTTGATTCATAATTAGATTCTATAACTTTTATAAAACTATATTGATAGCAAAAATATTTTTTGTTTTCAAGATATTTGCCAATTTAAAATTTGGCCAAATTCCAAGATGGCGGCTGCCGCCATCTTGAATTCTGAGAAATGCTCAAAGTTGCAGAGTTAGCAACCAAGCTCAATTGTCTCTCCTAACCATATAGAACACAATTTCATTAAAATTGGTATTGCAGGGTTCCCTATAGGACACATAGGACTGGCAACTGGACTATACCTACTACTATTTAAGCTAGAATACACTTTTGGGATATCATTAGAATACATATTTCACATATCTAATATATCTACAGCCAGAAGATTGCATTAAAGCATTGTCATAATGAAAGAGGCAATAAAATCTATAGTATATGTCTGGGTAATATATAAAAACAGATTTAACATTGATAACTTTTTTTTTATTCATCACCTCATTTGTTAAAAGAATGATACATATATTATATGAATACTTCTTTTCATTATATACAGTAATCCTATATCATTCATATATATATATTATATTTGATAGCAGAAAAGGTGGAATTAGAGTAGAAATAATAATAAATGATTTCAGACAATATATTTAACTATAGTCATGTGTTATCATTCTTCATGATATCTGATCATCAAAAATATAAAAAAGTGACTTGTAGATATTTCAACCTGTGATCTGGATCATAAAATAGAGTGATCCAGATCACATAGTAATAAATATCTGATGTTGTTGAAAATTTTGAATACAATGTATAATTACTATTTAAGAAAGCAAATGCAATTTTGGACCCAAATTTTACTCCAGTGCATCAAAATCACAATTTTTAGTTTTGATCCAGATCAAAGTGTAAGTGCATCAGATCCGGATCAGAGTAAATGTGATCTGAATACAAATAAATTCTATATGATAATAATATGCAACCATAATATCAATTTGTGTTACAAATTGAAATCAATATAATATCTTTGAGAGTTAGAATCACAATTTTAATGATTTGAAATGCTGTTTTGATTATAGGAGTCAAAAATCAATAACAGTATAAAGGGTGATCCAACATTTTTTATACAACATTCAAAAGCCCTCAAAAATTTAGGCAGGTACCAAAAATTTCAGACCAATCGACCAATCTGCATACAAGAGCTCTAAAAATGTGTGGGTCAATTTGACACCCCCTCCCCTTAGTCTTTCTAGGGTTAAAATAAAACATAGAACAATCAATGTTGGTAGAAATCAATGACTAATATATTATTTATCTAGACTGTGGAAGAATATATCTATATCGATAATCATTGCCAAATTGATTAGCGGAGGTTCAACATTAACTCTAAGATTAGTGAAATTTATAAATTAATTGATTAATATTTATTAAAAACCCTCTTTAAAATGAAACTAATACCGTATATAATTGAAATGTGCTCTGGATGTTTTTTTGATCATTTTGCCTGATCTAGATAAAAAATATAGAAGTAAGTCAATGGTAATGGTTTGCAAATGGGGTGTACCATTAACACATTTGTTGTTGCTACATCCAATTCATGAACCATATAAATTTGCTGTTGGTATATGACATATGTTTATATATATATAATGATGGTCCATATAGTGAAAATATGTGATTATTATATCACAAAAAAGAGTTATGTGTTTGTGCATGGAAGCAGGCTTATTAGAACTTGTTGGAGGGGAGTAACCCTTGCCAACCTATAACCTATGTTTATATTTAAAATGATGGTTCATTTCAAACTGATATAGTCTGGGAGCTAGGGCACAAATTGACAAAATCTCAAGCACAAAAGGTTTGACCTACCTGTCATTTAGGTTGATACATGTATAACCAAAATTGGATTTCTTGAGTTGCAAACTTTGTATATAACCTTTAAAAATCAATAAAAGTCATGACCTTACAAAATATTTGAGCACAAGTTATTTTCATACAGAAAATCAATTACCTAGGTGAGGTGATTATATAAAATAAGTCAAGAAATTTAAATTATTGTCATTAAGTAGATCAAGAAGGCCCTAAAATCAATAAAATTCACGAGTTCATAACATTTTGAGCAAACCAAAATTTTTTTTTAATAACCTAACTGGATTATGTAGAAACAAAATGCATCGTCAAGAAATTAGAATTTAAGTCAAGAAGCTATTGAAAGTTCATTGAACAAAAAATGCCTAATGTACATATATGATATGTTAAAATATTCTAGGGCAGGTGAACATGGATGTACAAGTCAATTTTGGATGATGTACAAGGATATAATGGCATCTTTGAGACAAATGGAACATTCTTTTCGAACAAATAATGTTACCTTATTTACATATTCACTAGCTCCCAAATTATTTTTTGCTGTAAAGCACCATAATTATGTGAGATAACTTACAAAATATCCAAAAAATATCTACAAAATGTTGATAAAGAACTTCTCCATATTCTGAACAATGGTGGGCTAGCTATTAGAAGAACATAAAAAAAGCAATTCTCAAGAATTCCAATTGACTTGACATTGTAACAAACTAAAAATATCAATGCAGCCTCCTGTCTAATGGGAATGTCATCTGTAACCAACAATTATGCTGTATGCTATCAATGGACCACAACCAAGGCCAGAGCTACTATCATAACACATCTACAAGAAATGGTTGGATTAATCAAACCTCATGTTGTCAGCAACAACTTAAAACCTTCCCAAATTGAACGTGATCAGGCAGACATTGAGCAGGTTATTTCAGTTGCAAATGAAATTGAAAATCCATTTGTTGATACAGAATTTGCAAGTTGTAAATTATTCAATATCTACACAGGAAAAGCCATTTCAGAAGTTGTTACACCTATTTCTTTCAAAGGAATGGGAGAAAGATGAATATGGCTGCACAAACTTGGGACTCAGACAATCTATGTCACAACAGAAAATGTGTTACTCATTTTCATCACACAAAGGTTCAGTATGAAAAACCATAGTAAATGAACTAGTCAGGGATCAATAAGAAGCAGACACTCAATTGGTGTTGCACGTTTTTTCAATAAACAATAGCATTACTGATAATGGAGGGATCATTGTAAGGGCTTCTGATACAGACATAGCAGTTATTTTGTTATACCAGGCTTATATATTTCAAGCTACTATTTGGATGGACATTGGTAACAAAAGACACTATGTCAACATTTCATCCATTGTGAATTCATTTGGTAGATTAACCTTGTCTTTACCAGGATTTCATGCTTTTACTGGTTGTGATGCAGTCTCCACCTTTGCTCAAAAAGGGAAACAGGTTCCCTTTAAAATTCTTGAAAACAATCCTGAATTCTGAAGGGCATTTGAAGCTTTCTCAACTGATAATGATATCAGTAAAGAGTCCTTCAAAAAGCTGGAAGCATTTACAAGCAAGATGTATGGATTAAAGAAAAATGAGCCAACTATCAACAAAAGAAGATATTACCTTTTGTGATCAGCATTTTCTGTACCAATGTATTCAGCTGACCCAATGAAGAATATGAAAGGAATCAACAAATCAGTCATGCCTTTATGTAAAGCTGAACTTTGCATGCACATTTTCAGAGCTGCACATGTGGCAAGGACATGGGCTCTAGCAAACAAAAGAAATGCAAATTTTGAGAATGTGAATGTTGTGCACAAGGGTTGGTACCTTGAAGACAAAAAAATAGATGTTACCTGGTTCAAATATGAACAGATTATAAAGAGTCTGATACCACCAGAGAAATTGCAGATCAAATAGAATACTGATGACATACTCTTCCTTGTATCAGATGGTAGTGACACAGATGATGAGTAGTAGGATATTTGAGGAACTTTGATAATATTTCATTGATAGCATATATTGTTTATATATATATGATTCTCAATGATTTAACTTTATGATTTTAATTGAAATAATTATGAACCTGTAATTACATATACTAATATAAAATTATTGTTTTGCATCACTTGTATTATTTTTGTTAAATTATTTATTCCATAGAACGTTTTAATATTAATGTGATTCTAAAATTATACACAAATTTATTTTTTGAATGAAAATAACTTGAGCTCAAATATCATCAATATTAGGCATATTTTGTCCAATGGACTTTCAAGAGCTTCTTGACTTTAATTCTAATTTCTTGACCATGCAATTTGTTTTACATAAGCCAATATGAAGTTATTAAAAAAAATTTTTTGTGTGCTCAAAATTTTATAAAATTGTGACATTTTATTGATTTTAAGGCCTTCTTGACCTACTTAATGACAATAATTTAAATTTCTTGACTAATTTTATATAATCACTTCACCTTGGTAATTGATTTTCCGAATGAAAATAACTTATACTCAAATATTATGTAAGGTCATGACTTTCATTGATTTTTGAAAGGTCATATACAAAATTGAGACAGGTTGTGCAACTCAAGAAATCCAATTTTAGTTAAACAATGTATCAACCTACATGACAGGTAGGTCAAACCTTTTGTTCTTGAGATTTCATCAAGTTGGCCCTAGCTTCCTACCATCAAATTTTTTTTTGTAGCTATATACCATTCATGAACCATATAAATTTGCTGTTGATATATGACATAATGTTTATGTATATATAATGATGATCCATATAGTGAAAATATTTGATTATTATATCACAAATAAGAGTTCCTGCATGGAAGCAGGCTTACTAGAAGTGGTAATAGGGGTGTAACCTTGGAAACCTATATCATTCATGTATATAATATATTTGATAGCAAAAAAGGTGGAATTAGAGTAGAAATAATAGCAAATGATTTCAGACAATATATTTATGTATATAATCCTAATATAAATAATATTTTATAACTAAATAAGTAAGATAACCGAGACTTTGTTAAACAAATAAATTTAAACAGTGGTCAATTTTTATATTGGCAGTGTTTTCAGTATTTTAATTAAAAAAATCTTAAGTACCTCAGAGAGATTTTATGTGGTATTTATTCTCACAAATCTTAAATACCGCATATGAAATATATACTGTTTATGTGGTATTTTACCTTTCAAATCTTGAGTATCAAATCCAAGTCTATTGTAAGACACAGATTGAAAAAGGTTCAGAATGTGTTGGACATCTAAATGAAATTATGCAATGTAGATGTTGACTACAGAAAAGAAGTTTAAGTATATATATGATGATGGATTACTTAATATTACATCACTGATTTTATTTAAATTTACAGAAGCTGTTGTGAGGCAGGAAGAAGAAAAACTCAGAGGTCAAATATAAAATTCGTTACTTGAGAATACAACTTCTTACTTGGTATTCCTAGTAATTTGACCAAGAACTCTTGAATTTGAATTGAATAGAGTTTTGGCACAGTCTAGGAATCGGGATATACCCTTTAAATTAACCTAAGTTGCACTAGACATTCTAGGATGCCATAACTCCTCTTACCCAGTTTTTCCAGTCCCTCTTATTATCTGCCAGATACCATGATTTGGGGTTATAAATATGTATGGGGGTGAGTGCAAAATCCTGAGCAACTAGGGAGAGCCAGGTGATTTGGAGGTTGCTTTCAGCCCGAGACAATTATAGGTCCCTACTTTCAAGATAGGTGCCATAATAATAAAAAGAAGATAAAAAAAATTACTAAATAAATAGTGTGGGTAAGAGACTGAGGACAGTAGACTACTTTAGCTGTTGAGAAGCAATCGGTAGCCAGTTGCTTGTCAGCACAGCTTCCGAGCGTTAGTCCCTCTTATTTTGTCCCTTATATTTTGGGAAATTTAAAAGAACGCCTGTTGAAATATTTCATTCAGTTAAAGTAATTAGTAAAATTTAATAAATATTGATATATATTAACGTCACAATAATTATAGTTTACTTTCACTGTTTGCATACACTCATACAGGTGTACAGTGCAGTTTTGGAAAAGAAAGATTACAACAATATATGTATGTTACAACAATGATCATGATTTACCGCAAACATTTTTAAGTGCAATTATTGAAAATATATGAATAATATTGTAAATGGGTAATCTAATATGTTTAATATTCTGTGTCCACAGAATTTAATGCCTGCTCCTCAACTTTTGTTTTCGTTGATAATTTAACAGCATCATCTCTTGTAGCACTCCTCATAATTTAGAAAAGTGAGGATGGCTTTGCGTATTTCAAAGTAACATTAGCAATATTAGTTTAGATATTGTAATATTTTTTAAAACATCTTTAACATAATTTTATGAATTAGTTATAATTAAATATATAGATAAATTTATTTGGATAATTTCATATTTTTCTTTTATTAGATTTTTTTTCTTATATAGAGGTTTACCCAAAAATTATGTAGTTTTAGCCCCAAATGTCGTTTTGTGGGTAATTTAAGTAATATCAGACTCTGTTGTAATTGTTTTTTTGTTAAACATACTTATTTGTAACAGCTTATGGTCTGGCTTCTCGATTCAAGGATATTTTGTTGATAGATTTCAAATCTGTAGGTTTTGTGGTAATCTGTATTGATGAGGCTTTAAATTCCATTTCTCAGCATCATATGGTCAAATGGATTTTATTGTTCGCTTTTACTCATTATAGCAACAGACAAAGTTGGAACCCGATATATTTAACATTCAAATTTCTTGATCATGCAACAAGGGCTGATCTACTGATAAATTTCAAAACTGCCTTGACTGACTCTGGAATAATTAACTAGAGAATATACTTTAAGTATCAATGGATGGACCAAACTGCTCATTCTTTAACTGGTTGGAATATAAATAAAACCCTAAAGACAGCTCACACTTTGTCCAAAGACAACCCAGCACGCCGTAATGTTTTTCCATTAAAGTTTTGTTTGCACATGTGGAATGAAAAAAAATAGTCATACGTCGATTCCATAATCTTGCCTATATCCTATGGAAATTTTGCAATACTGCAGTTCATCCCAAACCAAAAACTGAGTAAATTTTTTACTCTTAAATCATCCAAGGATGACATACTTTTCTCCTAGCTCCATTTTACTACCATTTTGCAACTATTTTTGGTAAGATTTCAAGCACCATGTTCCCTAGCGCCATTTCTTTCTGAGACTCTGGAGAATCTTTTTTGTAGGTTTATGTTAAAGTTTGTATCACCTCAGATCATTCAGAGTGACACTTCTGTTTCTAAGATAGATCGATCTTTCCGCGCCATGATTTTCATTTTATTTTACTGGATAACAAGTTTCCAATATTGAAAATCATTATCAAGACTTATGATTAAACAATCGTTGTGTATATAAACATTTTGTATTTTTTTAATATATATGCATTTTAAGGATTAATACATTCTTCTGGGATTTTTTACTAGTGATCATGTGAAACCAGGGAAAATCAGGGGAAATATTGGCTATTTTCGCTATGAACCCTGCCGTAGTTATTATAATTGAATGTCGCTTTCTTTTTATTAAACAAAGGCCTTATATAAACATCAATTTTTATTAAATAAATTTTATAGTATATTGTTACAAATTCCAAGTTTTATATCTGTATAATAAAAAAGTGGACAAGAAATAATCTTATAATTAAGGTAATACAAAATATGTCGATATATATATAAGTAATGTGTGCTCAAAGGATCCTTGTGTGCTGTACACCACCTTTATATTTTATTTGTTTACACTTGTAAGTAAATATACTAACTTAGAAGCAAATAATTGTAGAAAACAGTCATTGCCAAATCTACCATTAGGGT
>JAUZNC010059545.1:0-10026 GCA_034780395.1 Vannuccia rotundouncinata | reverse complement strand
CAGACACCATTCTTCACAGACACCATTCTTCACAGACACCATTCTTCACAGACACCATTCTTCACAGACACCATTCTTCAGACACCATTATTCACAGACACCATTCTTCACAGACACCATTCTTCACAGACACCATTCTTCACAGACACCATTCTTCGTAAATTTGATATTTAAATCAAACATTTTTCGGTGAAATTTTTATATTTTGATCTTTGAGCTTTAAATCTTTTAATCTAAAAAACATTTGGTGCCATAATCCATATTAACATATTCAGTTTAATCTACAATCAGCATTTAAATTTCCTGTCAAAAGCGGTGGTGCATCATGTTACCTTTCTCCTGAAATACCAAAAATAAAAGATTCATATGTCTTAGGTGACGTCACTCCACTCGAAGCTCTATTGCAATGGAAGCCATAGAAACCAAAGAAAAGCGGTGAACTGGCCTCTAGATGATTAAATTGGTCGGTGATTTCTGAAAATTGCGGATTTCACTCGTTAAATAAAACGTGCAGCATAATAATATGAGTTGATAATTACCAGCATGACTAGAATTTTGTGGGACTTCATCAGATGACCTGTCGGCATCTTTTAACTTTGAAGTTTTGTCGTGATGGTCAGTGCCCGTTCCAGGAACACTTCTAAAATATAAACAGCGCACAAATGGAAATTCATTTATAACAGAATCACTGTCATCAGCTTTCGTCACTAACATAAGTCTTGTTCCGGTTAATTCTTCGAGTGAACTTCGTGTTTTCATGGACTCAATACATGCAAGGGGGAGTGCCACAACCAATTCTACACCGTCGGTCACCTCCGTGGATACAATAGACGTCCAGGGTTCTTGTGGTTTGAAGATGAGGAATGTTGGAGTTATGTGAAGGGAACCAGGAAAATGGCATGCCTAAGGAAGAGAGTAGCGGTGACCACTTAGCTTCGAAAATAAACATAACATAATTGTAATTTTGCTGTAAATGTTTGTTGATAGTTGTCTTATATTATTTATAAAAGAGGGATAAAGAATATAACTTTTGATACAGCTAATGAATGTGTTGTTTACCAAAGAATCTTGAAGAATAACCCTCATAACAGGAATCTCTAGAACCCGGTCTTCTGGATCCAGAGAGTCGGGCAGAGAGTCAGGAATGGAGGATGTCGAATGGAAAGAACGAATCATATTTGGATTCAAGTGTCTGTCACAAACCGTCGTTGGGATTCGGAGATTTGGTTGCCCATCTGTGGAATTCTTATGAGTTGTCTGCATGCAGGTAGACAAACGCAGGTAACTTTGTGGTAATATACGAGTTTAATAACTTACGATCATAGAAATTACACTTTAACATAATGATGTATAATGTCTATGCTTATGATATTGAAAAAAGTATTGCGTTAATTGTGTTAATATAAACAGAATCGCTTCCATGACTGTTAATATTGAAAGGTGTAACAATATAACTACACTATGATTCCTTCTTACCCAGACGGGAACTTTGATTACACTTCCAGGTTTGAGCTTATTTGAGGATGGATACTTCAATTGATTCATTTTGGCCAGTTCGTGTTTACTAATATCATATCTAGCAGATAAATTCTTCAAATTGTCTTTAGCTTGGACCTATTGGAATCATGCAGTTCTGTATTCAATAATCAACTTAGGTTAGATAGTATGACAATAAAAATAATTGTCTAAATAAAAATAAAATATTTACATTGAACACCATTTCAATATTTATAGCTCTCTTATGTTTAATTTAACAGACCTATTATGCCTATTCTTTTATAATAACCAAAATATAATCAGGGCTCTCTTTTGTTTATGACAACCTGCTAACAGACATTAACATGAAATTGGATGAAATGGCTTGATAGTCTGTCTCAACATGCTCTATGTCTTCGATAAGATTTGACGATGTATTCGTCCACCTTGTTTCTCTAGAGATTTAGACAATCACAAAGACTTCGCTCACATACCGTTTTACAATAAGAACAATTATGAATCCGTTTTATTCGGCTGGATTAGTCAATCAATATTTGAAGCTTGCAGTAAAACATCTTTAACCTTTTACCGACGGGGCGATCAAGGTTTGATACAGCAACAACATTTTTTTCAAAAATTGTTTTCAATGGAATTTTATTTCGGCAAAAAATTAAACCACATAATCCGAAATTTTTTCTTTGTTTTCTCACATTAGCCAATGCAAAGAAAGTGTTTTTATATATGTAAATATGAAGATGGTATACATACAGATATTTATCGTTTATACTGCATTAATATAATATTTTAATTTCGTAATTATTTATCATAATTTCAAACATTTTTAATTTAGAATTTGTCAATTATATATCTGTGATAAATTAGTAATTGCTTGAACCTAACCATTCAGATTTGTGATCCCTTTGAAGTTACGAAAATACAGTTTGAAGTTCATTGAACGTTAGTGAGTTAGACAATTTAATTTTAAATCTTCGCTATGTACTTTAATAACCATCGGATGTTTCCAATCACAAATGAGAAAGCGCATAGACAACTACGGACAAACAAAACGAATACTACAATGACATGCTTTTAGTTGGTTATTAATCATAATTATTTTATAAACTGAAAATTCTCAAATAACTAGCATAACTGAAGACATATCAAGTTTTTGATTATAATACCCAGTCATTTAAACAAATTGCGGAGTTTTAATCATAAAGATGGAAAGGACCTAAACTTATAATGCACTAATTTTATCCATGTGTTAGGAATTTGTCTTTTGAATTAAATTGGCACATTTTTTAGAGATTATATTACATTGCATCATCTTACCACGTAATCTTGTATTTCTAACCCAACATGCGTCCAATCTAAAGAGAAACAATTTAAATAGTTCGTAAATTAATGTAGATTTAATAATAAAATTATAATACAGAATAATCTCTCTATAACATTCCTTTGGGGACAATAAAAAAGTACTCTTATATATTACAGCTATTGAAGACAAGCATAACAGTCCATTATACTTTTGTAAAAAATAATTATATAATAAAATAATTTTCATGAACATGTTAAAATAGATTGGTAGAAACTTTTTGCTCAAAATATGAAATAATTTCATTTGAATGTTAACAAATAAATTATTTCAAAAATAATATTACTTACCTGAAAAGTTATGTGTTATACTATCTCTTTTGGTCTCAGCATTCACCAACGAATTAGCAGCCATTGTGAATGTCTGATAAATAAGACAAGCAGAAAGTTCATTAAATTATTATACCCTGGTCTCATATCTGCATGTAGTATTATTATAAGTGAATCCAGATAAATATTGATGCAAGTTGTTGCTTCATGAAAGAAAATTTAAACTTCTGGTAGTATTTTAACTAATAAAAGTATTTCAAATATAATATAAATAATTCATTGTATTTTATCCTATAATTAAAGTAGTTTTGATACAAATATCTTGATAACATTACATTATTTTACGATTTTAAATATAAACAAAAAGTATTTTTTAACTAATAGATTTTTTTCGAATTGTAAATTAAATACTGATTAAAAAGTTTATTACATTCTAGAAATGTATTTAAAAATTGTATAAAATATACAAAATATAATGATTGTACACTTTTAAAATAATATATAATGCAGTATAATACATATTGTGAAATATTGATTTTTATTGAATTATATGAAATTGAAGACAAAAAACTGTAAAATTTGTTATACATATGATTATATCATACTTATAAACAACATTACATATAGCCTAATGAAATCGTTAAGCTGTGAATCTAAATAATCTAAGTACTGTATTACACATATAAGTTGTTATAATTATACATATATAAATATATATATATATTCTCAGTCCTAAAATTTCACTGATTGCTTTTTTATATGATGGCAGAAATTGTTGAATATTAACAAAATGATTAAATGAATATTTAAAATATACTGCAGTATGTATAATGAATAATTTTAAAGCCTACCACATAAATTAAATAAAATTTAGTTTTGTATATTTGATCATTGTTTCATCTACTATAATTGATTGTTTTATTACCATTTAAACATTATATTATAAAACAATATTAACCCTAATAAATTTGCATGTATATGGAAATGGGATGGATGAATAGTTAAGGTGCTGGTTTGCAATGCTAAGGGTGTTATCTCAGATCAGGTTTGAGCTCTCTCAAGCGCTCTCCTTCCTGGCTAGTAACTGTGCTTGTTGCAAGTTTAGCAATCCTTAATATTGTATTTTCTGTATATTTTTGGATCCATTATATGTGATTTGAATCCAATAATCCCATCCAATAAACTATTCGAAAATATGTTATGTTTAAAAAGAAATATTTAACATAAATACAGAGATTATAAAAATATCAGATTACTTGTAATTTGATGTTTAATTCAATTCAAGGATAGTAGAATCTTTAAATTCAATGATATGAAATCATTATGAATTAATCAAAGTACCATAAATTGCATATGGTATTGTATATAACAAAATGTGATATAACATCAATGTACCTACATGTAGGTGCATAAAATGTGATGTAAAATTAGTGAAATGAGATATATAATTATATTTTGTAATAAAAATTACATCAATAAAACTAACATATACATCTAAAATAAGGTTGATGATCTTATATAATACATTATTCCAAATTCATGTATAAGAAACAAATTAATCATGGGGAATTGATCAATTAAGTAAGGTTTTGTGAAAATAATATGTTGACAAGTGTATAAAACCTGCAAAAGTCTTTTGAGAGAATATTTATTTAGTAATAATAACTAAAATTTAACAGTTAAAAGTTCTTTATAAATTTGTAAATCCTCTGAATGAATGCAATTTTTTAGTTATCAGGAAATGAAGGAATGTGTTACCATCAATAAAAGATTCCTTAATGGTTCAAAAATTCAAAGAATGTCCAATTTCAAGGTAATGTTTTTATCATGTAGGAGCTAAATGGATAATAATGAAGTCCACAAATGTTTAAATCATTTCTAAGCTTAGAGTCAAACAAAGAAAAAAATGTATATTTCTTAAGTCATGTATTAATTTCAAGATGTAAATTTCCAGTAAATTAAAAATTGGAAGGTGACTATTTATTTAATATTGAAGTATATATTGGTATGTACATACATCCAACTTAAAAAATTATAGGTATGGATCTATTTATATATTAAAAGGTTTATGAAACATAGACAACATTATATTTAATTGGAATCTAATACACTATTATTCAATATTGTTGATAACATTTTTACGAGCTTTTCCTAACTTGATTTATAATAATATAAATAATGATATTGTATTGTATGTATATGGCTACCAATACTTTTTTAGATTTTATACACATGCATGTCAATAGTATTGTAATAGCTTATACTATTGCCATAAAACAAGTTGCTGTTTTTGCAATAAATAAACTTTTTGATTATTAATGTTGACAGTTCATAATAAATAGCAAAAAGGCCCCCAATATTTTATTGCATATTTAAGCTACTCAAAAATATGAAAAATTTCATTCTTAAAAAGGAAGAATACCATCCCTGTTAAATTCATATTTTATCTAGGTAGAATAGGGATATGTATAAATAGTTCAAATAAATGTATAAATAGATTAATTATAGAAAAACAGGATGCTTACATGTTTATTTATACATTTTTTTAATTATCCATTTATCTATTGAAATTAGTATTATTAAGATAACAAAGTTGGATATATAAAAAATCTAAGATAATAATTAATAAACTGAGAAAAATATTTTAAAAAATTATATTGTTAAATTGTAGTTATATTAGATGCAATCATTAATGTGCTCTATTTCTAAGCCAAGAGTTACCAGTAACAATATTTTACAAAATATAGCTAAAAATATATGTTTATTTCATGATAACACTGATTTATATGATTATATGTTAATGTTTGTCTATATTAATGAAATATAAAATTTAATCAAATTGATTGACCTCTTTTACAAATGTATAATCATATTAAGATTATTATATTCATACAATTAATAAATTTTTTAAGGCATGTATTATCTAACCAAATATTTGGAGGCTTTACTTTAGTAATGGCTATCTAAACAAATATTCAAATATCTTTATTTCAAATAGATATATGAAAAATTATTAAACATTTCAATCTCTAGGCCTGTATTTCATATATCCCTAGGAGAATATATCAGGTGTATAATTAGGAACTTTATATATAAAACAATAAGGAAAGGTTAAAATTTTTATATAAAATTCAGGCTGGATAATTTCATGTATTCAAAATAATATTTCAAAAATAAAATATATATATATATATATCTATTTGTTAGTTAATTGAAAATTAATTAAATAGGATTACTGAAATTAAATCCAGTATATGTCATTTTGTTAAAATATGATCTATAAATAGTCATCAATTTTTTCCATGAAATTATCACAGACAAGATTTTGGCTATTTCCTATCTATTTAAATATAAAAGTGGGCTTGTTATAGATGAGATCTCATTTATAACAGCCTTAGAAAAAAAATTCATGTAAATTATAATAAATATTATTAACATAATTATATATTCCATTAAAATATTTATTTCATGAAAAAATATGAATCAAGAGTATTCCAAAAATTTAATAATATAATTGAGAGTTTTTTAGTATTAAGTCAGATATCCACTTAAATATAATGTTTGAATCTTCAGTCATCTAACTACTTAGAATTTTAAATAATGGTTTGACTTGAATTTTTGAAAAAAATGTTGCCTACCGTTTTTGTAAAATTTTAAATATACTACTATCCTTTTTCTACATCAATTTTCTCTATAGAACTTCTATTTTTCTTAGATAATCCGCGAAATGACAAATACGAATTTCATGTCTTCAGTGCGTTAATAAATGTTTAACTTTTTTAAAAGGGATTATTGTTCAATTATTAAACTATTAGCATATTATTATACTAAAAAAGTATATATATAAATATACCTTTATGTTTATTAACTTATAAATATAAGTCTGTTTTGTATTAAAGGTATGTTTTTTCATTAATGTTGAAATAACCGAAATAATTGTTGTCCTTTTTCTGAATGATTCAATAGTTAGTGTATATTTCAATAATGCTGTATTTATATTTTTAAAACAACATATTTTTATAACTATATTGATTGAAAATATTAATAAAAAAAGTAGAAAACTTGAATTATTAGTTCTTTCGTCAAGTTTATTTATATTGTACTTTTTTTAAATTAGCTAATTATTAAAAGCTTAGTTGTAAATATATTTTAAATTATGTATAATTCAATAATAAAGTCATTAACCTGCATGCTTTTACTGAGGAATTATTGTAATTGATATCTACGATTTTTAACGAAAAACTATGTTAACAGGCATTTCGGAACAGAGGGCAGGGCTGGGATATGTTTCACCCCTCCCCCTATATTAAAATACATATTATAGTTTTACCAGCTTTTATATAAATGTATTGTAAAATAATTATATTGGGTGATACGTTTTTCATGTTATAGGTAGCCTTTTGAAATTCGGCAAAGTGCCATTTGCAAATCGAGCCCCCAACACTCAAAAAGTTCCGACGTGGGCCTGGTTAATATTATAGTCTATCAATATCTATTATATACGCGGTCAATCAAATGATAATTATAATATTATGTCTATATTATAGTCATGGACATATGGATAATAATAACAACGTCTGTTATGGCAGCCTAATGGGTTCACCATTAGATACAACTAAATTAAATAAATATCATGCATATGCAACTTCCATATCTCATGTGTAACTTACATATAATAATATATCATATGCAACTTGCATATATTTCATAATATGTAACTTAAACATATATTTCATATGCAAGTAAATTTATAGTTTACTTTTGTATAATTCGTTTATATAAACGGTGAATAAGTGTTTTTAACTTTTTAATTATATAATTTATCATTTGACCTTGACCAAATGTAAATTATATTAACCTCTCAATGAAATATACAACCACGAACTTATATATTATTTATCTAGACCGGCAAACTTATCAAAAATACGTCCAGAGATCATTTCAATTATATGTGGTATTAGTTTCGTTTTAAAGAGGATATTCAATCAATATTATATATTTTAATAGGCTATTTTAATATTTTAATCATTTATATTGATTGAATTTCCTCTTTATAACGAAATTATAACCGTATATAATTGAAATGCATTATTATAACACTCATGAATTGAATATGTATATATAGATAATAGAATTCCTCTGCGGACGTTTATATTACTATTGAATATTGTTCAGTTTGCCGATAAAGCAGTGATTGGAGGTTTAACTCTGTGAGAATGTCCGCATTTTCAGTTTAATGTACGCAAGGACACGAATGCTTTAATATAATTTAAATGCCGTCGTACAATATCATTTAAAGTAGTTGTACATTATCGTTTAATGTATTGATTTAATTTGACAAATTTGAATTTAGTTTAGCAATATTCAGTCATACTAAATTCCGCCTAGATAAATTATTTATGACTTAGTTTGAATTTTTTGATTTTAGTGTATATACGTATAATCGCAATGAGATTCTTAAACCTTCTTGAAGATGATTGTAACTATAATGATTGTCTTGATATTTCTGATATTTTTGAGTCTTCCAAATGTTATAATCATGAGCAGGTTCAAGGCAACTGCAGATCTGCGTCAAGTAGAACGGAAGACAGAACAACATGTTGAAACTGCTATTGCCTAAAATGCGATTGAAAAACAGAAATGGGCTGTAAAGACATTTACTGAGTGGCATTCAATTTGGAAAGTTCGCATGCACGATGACGTGTTAAAGGTATTTAAAGAACTTGACGAAATGGATGCTTCTGACATTAATCAAGGTCTGAAATACTTTATTTTTGATGTACGGAAACAAGAGGGAGTAAATATCCACCCAGAACATTGAAGGAAATTGTCGCTACGTTACAGCATTACTGTAAATATAAACTTAAAAGAACTTGGTCATTCTTCACCGACAAATAATTTGTTCAATTTTGAACAGTTCTTGACGCTGAAATAAGGCCCTTTGCTCGGGAAGGAAATGTGCGACCAACAAGAAGGGCGAATATCATCACACATGAAGATGAAGAAGCTATGTGGACAACTGGTGTTCATGGCGGTGCAAACCCAAAACAGCTAATACATACTCGGATCTATTTATTGGGGACTCACTGTTCCATGCGTGCGGCTAGTGAACACCGCAACCTCGGCGGGAATTCCGAACTGCAGATATCTGTTATTCACGGCCAGGAAGTCCTAGTATACACTGAATGTGTTTCTAAATCAAAAAAACTTCCGTTTACATCAGAATCGGATGAAACCAAACCGAACTGTTAACCACAAAATAAAACCAATCCGGAAAGATGACCAGTTGAAATGTACAAGAAGTATCTTTCTAATCGAGGTCAAATTAAACATCCATCATTTTATTTGACTCCGGTGGTTATTGTGAAAGATAATGTCTGGTATATAAATCAACCTATGGAAATACATTCTATTCAGAAGGTAATATAACGGCCACCTTAATGAGGTCTGTTGGAAAAGATGGTTATTACACGAACACTATAGCAACAGAAGAAGTGCCAAGACAAGACTGGTGCTAGCTGGAATCCCCAACTGAACATATTTCTTCAGCTGATGAGATTTACATTGAGAAGAAAATAGTGGATAACAAAATGAGCTTAGACTATTTTTTGCCAAACAATGGATATGCCATGTACTTCAAAAATTCGAAGCGTGCTGAAGTCGAAACACACAGTGACAGTCCTCCACCAAAGCAATTGCGTTTACAAGCGGAATGGGGCTCTCTCTCAACCGACTTGTAAAAATGTATTGATTTATTGATGACGTTGTTTAATATTATGCATTATTGAATAATGTACTTGTGAGATATGCAAGTTACATATGAGATATACAAGTTACATATGAGATATGCAAGTTACATATGAGATATGCAAGTTACATATGAGATATGCAAGTTACATATGAGAT
>JAUZNC010059544.1:0-10027 GCA_034780395.1 Vannuccia rotundouncinata | reverse complement strand
ATGGACTATTTCTTTGGTGTCATGTGTTTCAATTCGAGGTTTAATAAGTTAAAACCGTTTATAAATAACTAGATCATAATTAAATAGTTCTTATGACAAAATTAAATCATCGAATAAATTTAATTATTCATCCAATGCCGAATTTCATCTTATTCTGTTTTCAATTTAACATAAATAAAAAATACTAAAGTCATTCGTTCTAATAAGTATCACAGCGAAATTATATTTAATAAAATTTTTTAAAATATCTAAATAATGAACACGTATTAACATTAAAATCGTAAGTAAAATGCACAAATATGTAAATAAACGCGATAATTGCATAAATCTGGTTTCACGAAAAAAGGCATAGTGTGGACGCGGTGTAAGAATCGATCATTATCAAGAGAGCCATCAGGTCCGCTGTTAGATCGGAGAAGACGTTTAGTCGCTTTGACGGCAACCTCTGCCCTGCCATTAGCTTGTGGGTAGTAAGCCGAAGATACACGATGGTCTACACCCCACCGCTTTAAGAATTCTTTAGTCTTGCAGGATGTGAACTCTCATGGTCCTCCATATCACTTTACAACTCTACAGGTACACCCTACAAGTCGCAAAAGATTTGCGCAGGCAGCCAATTAAACCCTCTGTTCCAGCATAATAGGTTCCAGATGGGCAGGTAAAGACTTCTGTCTAACCAGGAAGTCTATCACCTATGAGTAGGTAATGTTTACCCCCCCCCAAAAAAAAAAAATCATCTGTATAAATAGATTCGAAAGGGGTGTTTGGAGGTGGAGATGGATTAGCAGGTAAGGATGGCTGTGATGGAGCATTTTTATTACACTCAGCACAGGCTGCTCGTACGGCATGGATGTCAGCCGTTATTCCTGGCCAGAACACAATTGCACGTGCACGGGTTTCCATAGACGAAGTTCCTTGATGCGCAGCTTAAGTCTAATAATATCTTAAGTTTCATAATGTGTCTATATTGTTTAATCATCACCAATACATTTATATAATATGAACAAGATTAATTAATAAAGATAGGTACATAAGTATAACTCATTTAATTCATAACCACAACAGTTTAATTGCTTAAAGTGTTTGTATTTTTCAAAATATTGTACAATTTACAATGTTCCGTAATATAGGAGGTAAATTAAAATATAGCTTTTAATGATAGATATTATTAAGGGATAATTAAATATAAATCAATATTCTTTAAAATAAATTAGGTATAATAAATGTAGAACCAAGTATTATATTCGAATATATTATAGTAACCTTTATTAATAGATATCGTGATTTAATTAAAAAAAGAGGTTTTTAAAAAAGATTTACTCTAGATTTAATAATTCAATATTTTCTAAGTTCATATAAAGTTTCTATATATATATATATATTGATATTCGTGCGTAATTTTTCTTTAGAAATGGCCAGGTAAACATAAGAATTACATCGGACTATACCTTTTTGAATTAAATTATTCTATAAGTAGGACATGATAAAATATATAATGTTTTCGTTTTATGGTTTTGTTGGCGCTACTATAATTAGATTATTTTAATATGCTTCCTTAGATACAATTGCAGATTCCTAATTTTATAAAATTAGCCATATTCTAAAATAAGCCATTAAAATTGACAGTCAGGCCATGATCATTAAACATGTTTCAATGATATTTTTATAAGGTTTCTAGTATAAAATATGTAAAATTAGAATAATTAACTCTTTGAATATGAGTCTAAAACTATAAATACTTCATTCTTACTTCTTTTTACTTATCTGTACGTAAATTTGAAAAATTTTGTATTTGAATGTTAGTATACATCAATTTTAAAATTTTGCTTTGAATTTTTTGAACTTTAATTATACCTACTGCATTTTGAAATGTTAGCCATAATATTTTTCATATACCTTTGAAGCCAGATTTTAATTTGAAATTTTTAATGTATTTTACTGTAATTCATTCACAAAGGATTAGATAAATTACAAAATACATGTTTTTGAGATATTCAATATGTTTTAGAGAAAATCTAGTGTTTTTAAAATTTTTTGAAATTTTTTTTAATTAAATATTGTTTTGAATGTATTTAAGTAAAAAAAATATAAAAATAATTTAAATTTTTTTCAATAATGACTTTTTTGAGAAATTTGAATGTGTTTTTGAGATATTCGAATGTGTTTTTAAGAAAATCTAATGTGTTTTTTAAAATTTATTTTTAATTAAATATTGTTTTTGAATGTATTTAAGTAAAAGAAATTGATAAAAAAATTGAAATTTTTCATTTTATAAGGGGGACCAAAAGAAATTGAATGTGTTTTTGAATAGGTTTTTTTTAGAGTTCTATTCATCATTTAGTTATATTTTAAGAAAAGATTTAATACTCTCAATCTGTATTTTATATATTGATATATTAAATTAAATTAAATTAAATATTATGTTATTTATTATTTCTATAGAATATACTTTATCACAAATATATGAGTAATTTTACACATCTCAGACTTCTTGAAATTATATTACTCACAAATCTTAAATTATGTTATATTAATCATTTAAACCAGGTATACAAATTGAAAAGTTGTCTGCTAGAAATGACACTTACAATTATAACTAACGTACACTATCCTTTTTTTCCCATTAAATTAAGCATTTTGTACAAGTTAGTCATATTTTTCAAAACAACTATTGAGTTATTTGTTCAAGATTTATTTTGTATCCGATAATTTATCTTAATAATTTATTATTATAAAATAAATTTATGCAATCATTTTATTAAAATTTTAACAATAAATAGAATGTCAGAATGAATTGTTATTGATATATATGGATATATCAAGTCAAATACATTTTTTATTTAAAAATCTCATTATTTCTAAAATAAATTAGTTAATTATACAAATAAAATTATAAATTTCAGTTTTGTGTGTGTTTTTAAAATAAATGTCACAATTTTCACGAAATCAATTACATTTCATGGAAAGCAGATAGGCTACAGTCTTTTTGTCAAATTATATAATTGACATTTGTATTTTCAGAGGTTGGTAAATTATGAAACTAAAATATAACAGTACACTAAATATAGGTTTGCCATAAATTAGATATCTACAAAAGACTGGATGGTTGCAATCAATATATTGAACAACTAAATCAAAATTAGAGACAGAATGAAAATTTGATAATTATAACATGGGTTTCATATTTTTTATCAATAGATATTTTTTATTAGGTATAATATCTAAAAGACTGAAATAAATTTATATATTTACAATACAAATTATATAATATAATGAATGCATTTTCCAGAGATTAAGATCTGACTAAGCCATATTTAGCCAGAAAAGTATATCTTGGAGGCAAGAAGTCATAAGTTGAACTGAATAAATTGAAAAATGTGCATTAGTAGTAACAAATTTTTAATTTTTTTTATTTTCAATTTTTTTATTCATATTTCATTAACTTAACCAAACACATAAGGACTTTTTGTATGTAATTTAACCCTAGACGACCAGGCATTTTTATATACCTAGAACATTTTTTATACCTAGGGGTGGGGGGGGGGGGGGGGGAGGGGTGGTAAAATTGACCCACAACCCTTAACTCATGATAGAAGCAACCAAATTTCCCAAAAATTACAATAACCTTTTGGTCATGAAATCTATTGATTTGTATAAATTGTTAAATTATACTACTTTTTTTATATATAAAATATCAATAAGTAGTATAAAGAAGTTTTTTATTATAACTTTCTAAATAAATAAGCCATTTATTTTATTTATTAAGGAAAAACAGATCTAGATATAGAGGTATTATATCACCCTTCATGACATCTGATTATCAAAAATATAAAACAGTGACTTATAGATGTTTCAACCCATGATCTGGATCATAAAATAGAGTGATAACTAATCTATTATATATATATTTCCCAGCAGACCTCTCACAAGACATAGTACAGTCTACCAAAAGCTAGCTCACATTGACATTTTTTTCTAACTGCACCAAAAAAGTCTTCAGATATAGACCCCTCGATCATTATTACAAAAAATATCCACCAAACCTTGCCGTCAATGGAAGAGGACTGAGAAATACCAGTACTAACATATATAACTACCTGAAGAAGCAAACCTGAATAGCTAATACTAAAAAATTACCAAATACAGAAGTACTATGCCTATGAATAATTGCTAATATACATAAAAAATACATACTTACTCACAAATAAACCCAAAAAACGTACACTATAACAAGTAGAAGGGAAATAAAACACAATCTTTATGAAACAGCTTTCATTTTTTCCGTCAAAATTTACTATAGTATCAGTTAATCCGAATGGAGTATTTTTGTAATTAGGTATACTATTTATCTCACATAGTAGGCCTACTGGGTCGGTTAAACCTATCTTCATTGATTTAGTTAGAATTTATTTTAGAATTCTAACTACTAATGTAATTGCGGTTTGTCCAGACAGTCTTGCCACCCCAGGTTCAAATTATTATTTGATATATATATATTATATTTGTTTACTTTAAAAGTATTTTACAACACTCAATAGATGCCTTATCATAAATTATTTTTAGTATATATAAACACTTCAATTTTTTGACTTAAATCATTATGAAACCAGGAATTAGTTTAAATTTACCTTATTATATGTTTATCTTTAATTTTGTGGCACAGAATAAATTTTACATTTTTCAATTGTCAATATTGTACAGAATTATTTACATTTTTAAAGTTTGAACTTCCCCACTGTTTATGACTAATAAAAAATACATGCAGGTTATTTGTAGGTATTATAAAATATAGAATGGCTAAAAATTCTTTTAAAATAACAAAACATATTTATGAATGTGTATTTTTCTAAATTAATTTATCTAAAGATATAATGTAAATGAAAAGGTAATTTGAACGTCACACTCCCTAGTATACTAAATATAAATAAACAGGAATGTACATTTTCTGGTTTTAATTTATTATTTCTCTCCTTTTTAAAAACTTGATAGGATTGAGTTTTGTTCAAATTAGAATGTAATTGTGCGGGCGGAAAGATATTAGGTATACATTCAATAAATAAATGTAATGTATTAATAATCTATTGTATCTATTTAGTGCCTTCGAAGAGCATCTCATGCGCAATGTTACTCATTACAATCCTGGTGAACAGCGGCAAGAATATGTACATAAAACTGTTAAAAAAAGTAGAAATCTGTTCCATGTAAGTATATATTTCAATAGATAGTTAATTAATAACAATAAAAAATACAGTATGTTCAAGCTAATCCGGACTTCTAAAATCCACTTTAAAAGTCCGAATTAGCCAAAGTCCAAAAAATTTAAAGTAAATATGCGATTTGTTTAATGAAAATTATAGCGCATGTCATTTTTTTTAATTAATATTTTTATCAGATAACTAAATTAATCATTTTGATTTAGTTAACCATGTTAATAAATAAAAATAAGCATAATAAATAATGTTCGTTAGAATTTCTAATATATTGAGAACAGCATTATTTATTAATATTTTTTTTTCTAAATACTAATTGTTTATTAAAATTTTATTTATTAATTTTATTAATGGTAAATATTCTCTAACTTCAATTTAAAAGTATCCTAGGTATACCTAATTCTTAAATTTAAAAAATGATATAGTATTTGATTTTGCAATGAAATATCTGAAAACAAATAAATTATATATTTTTGTATTAAAAACTATAAGCCATTATTTAAAAAGAAACTACTATTTTCAGGATAGAATGGCCAAAATTAATTCCAGACAAAATAAATTGCGTAACAAGAAGGAAATTGCCGATGCTCGGAAAACTAACATACAGGTGTATGTTCGTGAAAACGAGGCCAAGTGTCGTAGAGCTATGCAATACACTTCAAATATTAGTACCATTATCACAAAAAGAAAGGAGGAAATTAAAATGCTCACTGATAGAATTGAAATTCTCAGTACAAGGTATTAAATATTTGTTCAAACATTTGGCAAATGCTTTGTTCTATACTATAGAGTTATTTAATGGTCAAAAGTCTATACTGCATTTTATAAATTCGAAAGCATAGAAGTATATACTGAGCCGTATGTCTGTAGTTTTAGCCATCGACATAAAGTTTATACTCGGTTTTATAATCTTCGTCAAAAGTGGTCCAACGGTTGACAATATCTATTTAAAACAAACAATTGATATTAATGAAATTTACGGACATTAAATTAATAATTATTTAATATTTTAAATTCTTGAATTTAGAAATTTAAAGAATAAAATCTTGTTATAATTTTTTTGTTATTACCTAAATATGTAACTTATGTAACTGTGTTATAAAATATATCTGATATGATAGAAAATGAAGTTAGACGCTCATATAGCTTTGATAACTAGTCTTGAAAAAAAACAATATAGTTTTAGAAATAAGTATAACAACATATTATTTATATTGTTAAAGTTCTAGAAATTCTAGAATTTTTTACGACAGATGAATGTACAAGAATAGCATACCTTGTTTATATTCGTTTGCAAGATTAACTGAAAAAGAATTTTCGCATTAGTAGAAGATGTAACAAAGATATTCTAAAATAATTTTAATAACATAATTCAACCTACGCCTACTTTTTATATATATTTATTAATTTTAATAATTTTCTTTACAGACACAAAAAACTTTTGACAGCAAATGCTAATTTAGAATATAGTAAAACGTTTCTTAAGTCTGTGATTGATATTCTGCCAGAAGGTAAATAGAAATTGTTTTAATAATCTAATATAATTACAGATATGATTACAATTAACCTTATATTGCTCTTACAATTTTAGTAGGTAATCCGTTAATGAAATATTTAAATAATATTTTCATTTATGTGTGGGGAACTTAGAACATAAATTATTTTCCAGATTATTTGTAATTGTGAAATTATTATAGTAGTAATCAATGTTTTATATACAAAAATGCAGATTTTATCTTATTCGCTATGAACTAATTTTATAAGATGTCGGAATTTTTTCTATAACGTTTTAAATGAAGAGAATTAACATGAAACTATTTAGATGCTTTGTGTTTAGTAATTTTATGATTCCCTAATACTTGCTAATATATTTATTTTATTTACAATTAATTATTTTCTTCTTCAGATTACATAAAATATAAAGAAGATGAAATTATTGGACTTATAAAAAAATATCAATCATTAAGAACAGTAAATTCTACATTGTTCAAACACTTTAATAATAAAGCCGAATCTGTAAGTTATATACATAAATATATTTTATTTATTACACTAAAAAGAATTAGTAAACTTTTACATTTTATTGTATTTAGAAAGTATGTTTTATAGACATTATATAGTATTATAATTTAGTAATGAAAATGGGCTAATTTTCAATAATTTTCAAATTTCCTTAATGTTTTCTCTGAAATTGTGATGATATTAAAGACGAACTGTCGTTTTATAAATGAACTTATCAGAAATATATATCTTTTTTGTTAGTTAATTTGCATTTTTATGAAATAGACATAAAAATTATTCCTAACTTCTTTTGGAGTTTACTTTATTAGTCATGCTGATAAACTAATGTTTAAGTCAAATTATTTCGTGGACTAAAAGCAAGGGTGTCGCCAAATTTCGACCATACTTGTATGTCAGAAATAATGATCTTCAGGTAATAATAATCGATTTTAAAATTTATTATGACAAATTGCGTCAAAAATATATATATATACTAAAATTACACCATTAAATACATGATATAGTAATTAAAAAAACACCTAGATATAAAATTACACCTCTAATACAACTATAACACGAATCAATTCAAAACAATAGAAACATTCCACAGCGAGAGAGAAACGATGCTTGTTTCAATACTAATCTTAACCATTTCAGTAGTTAATATTTCTGTGAAAAATGCTGGTGACAACCCTGGAATATATACTTATATCATTCGGTTAGTTTATCTAATTGTAATAATAATTAAAACGTTTTTATTGTAGGCAGTATTTCTCATAAAATTCAATAATACTTTAATTGAAAACATCTTAGAAAAGTCTCCTGGAAAATAATTCCAGAAAATCACAAGACAGTGCTTTTGTTTAGAGTTAATTTTATAGAGATGATGTTATATTTTACATATATTTAATCGTGTATTTAAAAAAAATATAATGTAATTTATGTGCTACTAAGCTTTATTCTATAATTTAGGTGGCTAAATTTTATCGACTGGTATACCTACACTACATTATATCTAACGTATACAAGTATTAATCAGGCATTGGATTGTTCAGGTTTTTTTCTAGCTGAAAAAGTTTTAGATTTTATTTATTTTTCCTATATAAGACCTTGCCTTATTCAGCCGCGGCGCTGGGTTGTATTTTCAAGCTGTTTTGTAACCCCTACAGGCCTCCCACTTGTCCTAAAAATCCTAAAATTTTGCCATTTTGACAAATTTGTCATAAATTGTCCTAAAAAAGTGTAATATGTCCTAAAAGTCCTAAATATTTACTAAAATTTTATCAAAAAAGGTCCTAAAATCCTAAAAAATAAAGGTTTTTACCCGTGGGAGGCCTGATTCAGTCTCACAGGCACGAATACGATATCATGCTGATTTGGAAGCTAAGAAACAAATTGAAGAGCAAGAGAAGAAACAAAGAGAAAAAGCTACTAAGGAGAATGCCAAGAAAAACGAAGAATCCAACCAGAATCAAGCTATTGATGACGAAATTAAACAAAAAGAGTGTGGACTTTCGGTTGCTGAAGCAGCAATAAATGAGGGCAACTATAAGTTGCAAACTGCATTGTCGTTGAAATAGAATTTTCGTTCGAATTTGAAACAAATTTGGCTAAATTTCATTTAACATACTCGTAAAGAAAGGGATAAGGTGAGAGAAGCTGGTTCATTGATAGAGATGGGAATTGAAAGGAAGAGAAAGTTGACTCAAGAAATTGAAGATTGCAGAATTATATGTAAAGCTGTTGTACAAAAATGAGTTATTTTGAAAACAAACTTTAGTTACATAACTATATCACACTTTATAAATACTATCTATTGTAAATAATCTCAAATTTTATTGATCATGTACTAAGGAAATTATATATCTACACTAATAAATATTGTATTATACATACCTACACATTTGCATTTATTTTTGTCCTAAATTTGTCCTAAAATTTTATCAAAAAATGTCCTAACATCCTAAAAAAATAAAGATTTTTACCCGTGGGAGGCCTGCCCCTACATCCATGCCGGATTAATTGTTTGATTATTTATGACTCAGAAACTAAAGTTAGAACAATTGATTCTGATAGATTAAATTATAATACTAAAAGTAAAAATATTCTATTTTTAATGTCTTTTGTTTTATTATATAGGTAAAAGTTTTACGCGAAAATTTGTCCTTTTTGTTTTTGGGGAGAAGCAATATGCGTCTAGATCTTAGTGCTCAGTTAAACATATTACGAACAAAGCAGCTTGCAAATCATGAAGCTATTCAATGTGCAAATACAGCGTATAGTCAACAACACGAGGAATACAGATGCACGGTATAATTTCCTATAATTAAGCATGTTACATTTTCTAGACAGCTAGAATAATTTAATTTAACTGAATTTTATAATTATCGAAGTATGTGTATATAATAGGTTCTAATTTGCAAGTAAATCCCCCACCCCCCTCGAAATTCACTCTGTACTCACCCAGTTGTGTATTTTTTTTACACATTGTGTGTTTTTATAAGATTAACCTTATCATACTGATAAATAATTAAAAATAATATTAATCACATCAAAAATATTTTAAATGTTAAATATCGTATTACGACTGATAGTGTATTACTAAACAATAAAACTGTTATAGTATGGCGGACCAAGGGGTTCATGCATGATATCACTATTAAAATGGAGATATAACTCTAAAATGTTTACAATCACTATAAGTTGAACGATTAGATTTACACACATTCATAAAAGAGTAATAGTTAGACAAATTAATTGACTATCACTCAATATACAATTAATGTATTGACTATCATTCAATTTTGAGTGAGTGT
>JAUZNC010059542.1:0-10031 GCA_034780395.1 Vannuccia rotundouncinata | reverse complement strand
TATATTTCAAATATTCTCAAGATTTAATATATTAATTCGTAAATATAGAGTATGATTCTCGACACCTACGAGATTTCATAAATGTTGAGAATGATTCTCGACAGCTCCGAAATTTAATATTGGTCATATTATTATTATTTTTAATATTGCTATTAAACACTTTTATACACTATACATTGTTATAGTTTAAATTAAATCTTTTGTAATATTTTCAAAATATTTGAAATATTCTTGACACCTACGAGATTTTGTAAATGTCGAGATTCTCGACACCTACAATTAATGATTGTATATTGAATGAAATAGTCTTTTTAGACAAATATACCCTAATTGACACAATTACAATGAATTTGATTGTATATTCCATAGAGTTGGCACCTGCCTTGTCTTTAATCTTCAGAAATTTATATTCTCTCTATTATGCCCTCATTAAAATTAGGTGGTTGCATAGTGTAACTTACAGGCAATTTAAGCTGTTTATTTCTCCATATGCCTTTGATTTTGAGGCTCCAAAAATAAAAGCAGTCTTTTAACAAGCAGACTATTAGCTAATTTAACTGAGATGAAAAAGTTATCTGAGGTAACATTTTAAAATGTTGGTTTACATTAGTTTTCCACAATTCTTTTGGCTATCCCATCCCAAGTAGGTTAGCTGCTTTTCCCAGTAATCTACATGTTATAACAATAAAGACTATTAACATGTGCAAGTGACCAACATTTCCAAGCCATATTTTTGTGGTTCTGATCAACTGATACAGAATTGCCTGGGCTATAGATTGATTGACAATAATTAATAAACATAGCAAGTAATTCTCTGAATGGAGCAAGCCATTCCCTTACCAGCTGATTTTACTGCAAGCAGCAAATAAATAAGCACTTTAAATGTCATGAAATTTCAGCTAGATATCAATTATATTTTTAAAATGTCATTATGCAAGATATGACAGAATGTCTCTATTTACAGAGTAGAAGGGTTAACAATTTTTTGAAAGAAAGAGTATATATAAAATGATAATGGGACAGCTTGACCCAAAACAACTCAGCCCAAGATAACTTGGTCCAAAAGGACAACTCAACCCAATAGAAAAAAACTGGCATATATTATTATAATATTATAATCATTTTTTAAAATATACAAAATGTTCTTTTTCAGTGTTTATAGCAAGTCAGGGAATTTGAAGTTCTCTCTGGAACTTTTAAAAGTCAGGGAAAATTGAAATTATATACTTTAAATATGCATTCTATGTAAAGAAATAACCTTGTAAATAAATTGTATTTGTATTTCACTTTGGAATGGTTTTTGATGTCCTGGGTATAAAAATATAAACTATTTAAAACAAGGTAAACTTCGATGGATAAACATAATTTTATCCATTTTTTGTATTATTCTACTGTTAATATTTGTAAAATTATAAAATAATACCAGAAAAAATTTTTTTTCAATGTAACATATTAGTAGTCTCAAAAAGTCAGGGAAATTGATCTGTGGTCATGGAAAATTTTCTTGTTCGGCACTATGAACCCTGTTTTTATTACCAAAAGATTTTTAATTTATTGTCAGGTAATCTTTTTTTTAGTCCCAAAAAGATATTGAATCTCTATATGAATTATAAAATTATTTTTTATTGTACCATAAAAGTTGTGACTTCCCCCTTTTTTTATAGTTTATTTATTTACTTAATTATAAAAATAATACCTAACTGTTTAAAAAATATTATGTTAACCTTTTCCTAATAGGCATCACAACATTTGTGACTGAAATTAATTTGACTCACACAGCAAGTCTTTCTTTTTTAGTATTGGTAGACTCTGATTGGCTGACGATTGTCTCAAGTATTCAATGTCTTTTTCACTTTCATATATTGCAATATATACCATATTGATTTTTTACATTTTCTGTTAATATTTTGTGATAATAATATAGTTTAAAATTTCTTATTACAAAAAATTCAATGTTTTCTGTCATTCAGAATAGTGTAATTCTGATTATAATTTATAATAATTTAACCTTAATAATGTAAACCTTACTCTATAAATGTACTCAGAGTATTTTTTGTTATCTTACTGTATTTTACCTGTATATTGTTATGTGATGTAATATGAATACATAACGGGAAAAAATTGCAACCTTCAGTTGCAGTAGCAGATAGATAGATACCTTTGCTGCAATAATCAGTAATCCTTACTTCTGGGAATGCTATATTAGACATTATTATGAAAAACAGTACTAGATCCTCAAATTATGCTCACTATTTGCTTTGGTTATCCAACTAGTGGATTTCTGACAATAAAGCAAAAAACCTAATGATTGCATAATATAAAACTCACTTTCTATATTTCTTCTGTTTCCCCTTTTAGAATGTATTTTTTCATTTTGTTCTAATTTTTCATAGTTATATATAAATATTTGCAATTTGTAGGTATATACTTTATTATATAATTCCATTTTCAAAATAAAGTTTTTAAATTATTTTTTTTCGAATATAGGATTATTGTTTTCAATCACAATTAGAAATGAAATTTAATATAATTGCTTCCTAAATATTAGAGCAATAGAACAATATAATTGTGAGAATCGTATATAAATGTATGTATATGTAATAAAACTGTGATTTATTATTGTTTTATACTTTTACTAAACTAAACTAATATAAATTATTTACATTTTTATAATAACAGAAGTTTATATAATTCACTTTTAGTATTATAATTATAAAGAACAATGAAATCAAATTCCTCAGCTGAATTTCTCAATATTATTTATTGGCTGTTTGAATGAACGTTCACATATTGTATACGATTTTGAATTAGGCTGTAAAGGTGAAGGTATTTTCTATCAACTTGGAATTCCCAAAAATTCCAACGTCACAAATATTTAGAAATTTTCAGAGAATAGAAATGCAGATATCACGTTTTTGGAAATCTGAAATTTAACATACTGTTAGTAAAGGGTTTATAAATAAATAAATAATTAATTTTGCTACAATAAAATACAAGAATAATTTGTCTATTTACCTGTTGATCCCTATAATTATTAAACATTATTTAACGGTCAACTAGCTAAAACCCCAACTATCTAAATAGCTAATAAATTTTAACACACGTAGGATATTCTTAGCATAAAAACTGAATTAAAAATAATTTTCCATTACAGACAAGCTCTGGAAGAATCAATAACTGAGATCAATTTAACAATTGAAGATTTGGAGAAGAAGTTTTCTTCTGTGGATGACGAAAGTAAGAGAATTATTTCATAAATTTTATATTTTCATGTATGGTCAAAAGCGAAATACACATCATTACTATTTATTTAATTGTCTTTCTGAATGTTTCATAATTTTTAAAAGTTAATATTTTATATGCTGAAATTTTAATGATTATATTAGGGATTAGAATTTTCCGAAGATTTCAACCGGAAATTGGTATAATGATTATGTTACATAAGTATTTTATCATTTATCTAAACATAACCATTTAAAATTGTATAACCAGTGTGTCCTATCAGATATTTTATACAAAGTTTGTGTTCGTCATTTTATCCCTGTCTATTAGTCTAAATATAAAAAATCTTTCTACCATTATTCTAATGAATCGATAAAGTAGTTTGATTTTATACTAATAATTTAATCCAATTAATCAGTTTCGCTCAATTTCTAATTATCGAAGATATATATCCACTAAATAATCATCCTAAATGGTTTCTGTTCTAATTTGAAACTACGGTATTATTATGACGAGTTAAGTTGTGTTTAAAGTATATTATATCAATGATTGTTGTATGGATCACGCTCAAATACACCTGCTTCTAAAATAATTTACAAATTATATATTTTGATTTTTTAGGCAACGAATGGAAAACTCGTTTTGAGATTCAAACGGAAATCAACGAACAGCTTAATAAACAAATTCTTTTGCTTCAAGATAAGATATTGGCCGAAAAGAGACACGTCAAAGAAGGTGGGCCATCTTGACTATTTCATTCTAATTGGATTTTATATTGAGAGTATTTAGTCATCCACTTTGCATTTCAGTTCAACGTTCAGTCCGGGCAAACACTCTCCACACAGACTTTGGGGAGATCACTCCTCACATGGTCAACATGCTGGAGGAAGAGAGAGAAAGCCTAATTCGACAGAGAAAGGACCTCGATTGGCGAATTGATCAAGAATCTAAGGTGACTAAGTCTTTGAATGTTCGCGTTTTATAACCACGGAAAGTGGCACTTAAAATGGAGAAGTTGAAGATAATAATTTTACCGACATACTCATGGCTAGTGGTCCATACTTATCCCAATACACTAATATATTAGACATTATTACCTATTTCGCTTTGTAGTCGCTCATTAGAATTTTTTAAAGATATTATTTTTATATTTTTAAAATATTTACTAACAACAATTTTTTGATTAACTCATTTTAAATTTGTAGGTTACAATTTCTGTTAGATTAAATATTTAATCGTTTCTCTAGAGATAGCAGCATAGTATATAATAGTTCTGAAATGTTTTTTATTAAACATTTATTACTAACACAATGGCATAATCTGTGCATCATTGTCATATTTTTATTTCAGGATTGGAACTTCTTGTCTGGGTAATTCTTACATTTATACTCTGTAATTGTTTTAACTCAAACAATGTGTAACACAGCTATTCGCTTTTGTGCTATCTTCTTACGATACGCTTCATAATCGCTCACCGTTTGGCGAGAAATTGCTTTGTTCTTTTCTTGTGCACGTTGCTTCCTTTGATTGAGTTTTAAATAATATTTCTATCAAACTTAAAATAAATGAAATGATAAATTAGAGGCTTATTAAGTGAAGGCAAAACTGATCTTACGCATGTCTGTGTCATCAATAATTTTATAATATTTATATCCTTATTTATTATATATTTATAAGTGTGAACTAATATTTAATTGATAATGAGTTAACCTTCAATTTTTCACGAATTTCTTCAATTAAATTGTGTTTGGTTATCATACATATCTATTTAAATCACTATGCATATTGTCTGCTTATTGTCCGAATTCCAAGTAATGTTTTGACGTTGGAGATATATCATGAACTGATTGTATCTAATTATTTGATTGATAGTTTATCAATTATTTAATTAAATCGTTTTGTTATCGACTGAAGAATATATTAACTATACGAATTATTTATCTTTATCAATATATTGTATATTCGTTTTTGAATATGAAGCGAGCAATCGTGGATATCTAGAATTGTCGTATAATGTTTACGTAAATGTGGACATTTTCAATAAAATTTACACTTACTAAGTTTCTTGTATTTTCTCATCGTAATTTAATTATTTTTCTGTATATATATATATATATATGTATGCTTTCAAATCGTATAAATAATTGCACATGCTTTATCTATGTATCTTTGATTGTCTATCAGATATTATCTCCTTATGTCTGAACCAAATGTGTTATTTATTCGTTGACTTATTAATAAGATACTACATTTAAATGTTACTAAACAATATTTGGTCACTTCTAGGTAAAATTTAATTAATTCCTATATATGCTATCTATATAAGTAAAATATTACACCAAACTACTGTCTTTCAACAAAATATTACTCATTTTTATAATATTACTGTTTTACTTTTATATAAATAATATATATATTCTTTATCTACTTTTGTGAAATCTTATTTTTTTAAATATTCTGTTTGAAAACAGTAATATAGTTTTCAGAAATTTATTTGATCCCAGTTATTATCATCTTATGCTTTATTTGTACGATTTTTAATTGTTTTTTTTTAATTACAATTGCACAATTTATACAATGTTTTTAATTTTGTATTGTCTCAGCATAATTGGTGTGTATGTCCTGCCCCCTTAGGCCTACTATAAAGCAAGCGAGGAAAGAAAGAGTTGTCAGGTGGAACTAGCAAACGCCGCAGTCAATATCTATGAACTAAAAGGCGGAGGGGGGGCCACCCAAAGGGACATTCAAGAGGATCAGGTCACAACTGGAAGAACTATCAGCCCACATGCTCGACACAGTCCTAAACGGAGTATCGGAATTAGGTATTTTTATAGAAAGTTATTATGCTGCTTCGTCATGTCAGTTTATTGCTTTGAATAACTGTAAATGGTGTTCTAATTGAAGCATTTCATGACTCAAGTAGCTATAGAAAATATTAAGTAGTCTTGATAATATATCCTGGTGATACGCTACGCTTGGATACAGACAACGAGTTTGCACGATGACGTCCGCCACAAAAATGTGAATTATAGAAACATTTTGCCTCAAAAGGATTTTAAAAATGAAGTAAAGCGTATTGCAAAATGAATATATCCACTATTCTGTTAGAATAATCTTTTGAAATTCAGATTTTTTTGTTTCACATTTTTTCATTGAAAATTTAACTAATTTAAAAGATCTTAAAACTTTTTCTACGTATGAATTAAAAATTGCGTCAAATGCTATTAAAGCTTATTGCTACGATATCTTGGGAATATTAACTGTTATTCTCGTAGTTGAATATTTCTTATAATAGACAAATTTAGCTTGAAAGCTTCCCAAGAAAAAATTGTATTATTTTTGCTTATCCTATTTATTGTTAGTTAATATTCTTATTATTAGATTATTGCAAGTCATAAACTAATTGTTCAATTTACCTTCAATAGAAACATCAGACAAGATCAACGTATTTTGAACATCCGTCGTGGACCAATCAAGAAGACAGCAGCAGTTCGAATCCTTCCGGCAATTGATCACGGGCAAAATCGATAAATTTATTTCAATTTTGAAAAAAATAATTTTCTATTTGTCCTTAGAGTTGAATACATTAAACCTTGTGCAGCAATATTTGTGTGTGTTATCGTAAATGGCTATATTTATGTATGTTGTTTACTTTTTCCTGCCTCAGATTTACTATATTGGAGTCCAGGTGTTCAAAACATGTCCTGATCATCCCAACTATGGGCTGCAATGTTATAATATGTTCTGAACAAACAATTATATTCTTAAATCTTATATAACCTTTGCTGTATTCCCTGTTATATTTTATTAATTATTTTCAGATTTGAGCATTGTTTATTATTCTATTTCATGGTATACCTTTTTATTTCATATTGTAACAAAATTAATTAAATTTGATTGTAAACTTAAAATTAAGATTTATTTTTCTTTAATTAACTATGTTTGCTTTGTATTTATGGCAGACAGATGGGTTACCAATTAAGGAATTTCAGGCCCAAATAGGTCTCCATCAAATTACAGAATTTCCTGAGGGCTGTTGATCTACTTTTAATAAAATTTATACATTTGAATGTATTTTATCGTTAAGTTAGTCTACTAGCATAGGCGTGCATTCATGGTGACCGTTTTCAATTAAAAAGTACAATTCGTTTATTTGCAAGTTGACCAGTTACTTAAGCATTATGAAGTTAAATATAATTTTTAAAATAATTATTTTATTTGTCAATTAAATTGAAAACTTTATAAAATTCTTCTATTGACTAATATTTCCTTAGCCGTATTTTTATATGTTATGTTTCAACTATACAGGTGGTAACAACAAAATATTTCATGTGCAACAATTAGAATCTGCAATAAAATTATTATATATTTTTAATTATATTTAATTTGAACAAAAATTGTATAATATAGACTATTGATTCATATACAGCAATTTCAATAATTTCTTAATAAGGAATTAGCACTAACCAACCGCTACAAATTCTTCGGTTTTACAGTTTTACAAATATTCAGTATTTACTAATAATTCATACCCATAATTTTAGATAAACTTCATTGAATTCATATAAACTTTAGATTAATTCTGACAGGAATTTATATAAATTCTAAATTGGTCAATTAAGCAAATTGTTATAATAAATATTAATACATCCATTCACTATAAGAAACAATTACAAATTCTTTGTAATAAGTATTGTGAAAATATAAATACTTCATATCGGATTAAGCGGTAATATGAATAATTTTTATAAATTAAAGGATGTATTAATGTAACTAAGGAAATCTAATTAAAAACTAAATTTTATAGGTAATTTAGGGTAGGTATAATATATGAGGATGAATTATGCGTAGGTTGGTATATGGATTATATTATAAAATTGAATCTTTTGACAATTCAGGAAATGATTAAAAATTCATACGAGGATATCTTTTAGTCCTCGCATACATTGGTATATATATGTATAATACATTCTTTAAAATCAGTAGAGTTATAGGTTTATGGACCAAAGAAAATTATTCTTTCATTGAATTATTACCATTCATTCAAGGAAATAATAATTTTCTTCTTGTTATTGTTATGCGGTTAGTGATGAATAACAAAAATGTAGTTAGTATTCACTCACTTTTCTTTTCTTCTACATTTCCACTGTAATCCTTTCTTCCAACCAACGAACAAAAATGTTATGCGAATGCGAGCGAAGTATAAAAATTGTCCAATTATTGTCTTATAATTCAATTCCATTCAAGCAAAAAAGGACATTTCACTTATTATGAGGAACACACAATTTAAATATATTATCATACATAGGACCCCTCAACCCCTTTTGAGTGTCAATTACCTTATATTGAACTTTTGGCATAACTAACTTATTATTATTGTTATTTGGTGATTCTCAAAACGTGTTTCATTATTACAAATATTACAGAATTTTAGCAAGCCAAGGATATGAATGTTGACTTGATATTATTACACAATTTCAGAATTATTATCAAATTATTGTCGAAGGCGTTTTTTTAATATATTAACTAAACTTACTATACATATATGATTTTAAAGATGTCATTCGAATAAAGTATCTGGGTGAACGATTATACTTTAATGATTGAATATGATATAGCTATACCTACAGTACCTGCAGAGAAATGATTTTAAGTTCCATCCTTTACTTATGTCACAAGCATCACAAATTAAGTAACAAACAAAAAGGTAAAAGTGAAAGATACGAAAATATTCATGCTAGTATGGTATGCGATGAGGTTTGCAGTAAAGGTAACACAAAGTAGGTCACCTTTTAAGTTCATCAATACATTAATGGACTATTAAATTATTTTCCGCTCTATTGATGTTGTCAACTATATACTGCATTAAATACTGTAATATTAATGATTTTCTCTTTTGTGGTAAAAGTATTTAAGTTAGGCTCCAGTAACAGCATAGAAGAATTGGTTAGATATTGCCAACCTCTGCTGTTTGTTAAGTAATTTATTCATTCTGTGTATTTAAGAAACCGAAACAACCGAGAAAGCGATATACTTACAACTATAAATTACTCTAAAATTGTTGAAATAATTCAATAAACATTCTAAAAGAAAATATATTTTTGTATTAAATTTCGACAGTTATACCCAGTGACGCTATAATGAGTGGCTATATCAACGACCTCAGTAAGAAGCAAGTATCTAAAATGGAAGAACTCAAAAGTCTCATTACGGACATTTGGCGTGAAGATTTTAATTCGGATGTCTATTTGCTGCGATGGCTCCGAGCTCGAAACTTCAACGTTACAGAATCCGAGAAAATGCTTCGTGAGAATGATCATTGGCGAAAGGAGGAGGATATTGACAACATTTTGAAGTCCACTCCAATTGAAGTAATACGCAAATATTATCCGGGTGGATATCTACCAGGAACCGATAAAGATGGTTATCCAATTTTTGTTTTTCCTTTGGGACATGTTGATCCAAGACAGCTGTTTCAAGTAAGTATATTTATATAAATAACGATGCAAAAATATAATCAAATCTCAAAAAATGATCAAAGGTCAAACACATTTGAATATGGAAAAATTTAAGGAAATCTGTTTTCGTCTTTGCTTGAAAATGTTGTTTTAAATTAAAAAAGCTTAAATGACATATGAAATCAGAGCAATATATTGCAAACCAATATTTCTTGAATGATTTGTTGGTACTACTGCATTGATATTTATTTTGATTATGTTTGAACATTTCAGGCTGCAACATTTAGAGATTTGTCCATGGCACGAGTACAGAGAATGGAGTATGCAGAAAAAGTTCTCATTCCTCAAGCC
>JAUZNC010059541.1:0-10031 GCA_034780395.1 Vannuccia rotundouncinata | reverse complement strand
AGGGAAGAAGCTGTCATCATGTTCAAATGTGGAGTACAGGTAATACGTAGTAGAACCAAATAAATTTAACATTTTTGGAGGGTGTTACTTGCAAGATTCTTATTTCTTATCAGGATTTCTAAAAATCCTCATTCAAAAGTCATTATTTGCATTTCTATTTGCATTTGATTGCTATTCCTTGCAAGAAGAGCCCAAATGTAGTTGCTAACCTTCAAGATGATGTTTGGGTCACAGCTTACAATTCAGCAAATAATGCACATAAGATTTTGTGTATAGAACGTATTTCATATTTTGCATTTTATTCGTTTTGTGAATTTTGACCAAAAAATAAATAATTTATTGATAAAATCACCATTAGAAAATCATAATGGAGCAGATGAATATAAATATTTAAAAGGAAAATTGCCTATGGCATAGAATCAATGTTTGAAATTTTCAAATCAGGACTTTTATTTGTAGCGAACACATTTTCACTGTCAACCGTTTGTTTGGGAGCGCTATAGTATATATGATTGTACATATTAGTGACATTTTTGTTCATAATATAGAATTTTCAATTGACTTTTTTAGTAACTAAAAGCTTATATTATCTAAAATTTTAGATCTCATTGGATTGTTTTAGATCTAAAACAATCCAATTATCCACGCTACAAAATTTTAACACTAGTATAATATTTACAGCGAAATTTATTATGCCTGGTTCTTTTGTCACATCAAATACGTTTACTTAATTATTTTTACTGATACGTCAAGGGTTAAAGATCTCTAACTTAGACATTCAGGTTTTTGTTAATTGTTATCGGAATATCTTTATATAACCAGACATTAAAATGTAACTAATGTCCAAACAAGACCACTTGACTTTGCTTATCTTCAGTTTTATGCACCATAAATTAACAAAATATATGCTAACATAAAATTCGACTCCCTCATAACGAATTAGTGACATAATTACTCTCACAGATCTAATTTTTACACGTTTGACATATTTTATTTATATTTTATTCATGAACTTTTTCTTATGAATTTCATAAAATACTTTTCGTTAGAATATCACAAATATATGAAAAGAATCATTTGGAAAAGAAGAACGCAATACATTTAGAAGATGAATAATTGCATTCAGAAACCTCTTACCATGCTCTGTTACAAAATAAAAGATCAAAACTTACATGTCTAAAGGACCAAATATTTATTGTTTCAATGTTATGGAAGTATTATTTTTCCTTTCAGTTTTATAGTTTTGAAATTCTACTTTTCTATATATCATAAATTTTTAATATTATTAAACGTTTTCCATTTGACGGAATGAGCACAGAAATCTGAAACAGATCAATCAAGTGTGACAATGTTCAACGAGCATGTTTGAATTAAACAGTTTTATCCTTCAAGTTACATTCCGCAACAAATAGGTATTTAGGGAATTCAACTCCGCTTAACGTCAATTCAATTCAGTAAAATAATGTTTCTTCATGTTTCTTGTAAATTAGTTTTTTTGCTACTTTATGAAAACGGATAAGAAATTCAAATAGTATATGAATAAACAAGTTTATCTATTGAAATAAATGTTATTTAATTATAACAAAATTAAAATAGCATGCCGAACTTAAATTAGTTATGTTTAACACACTGAGTTAAGGTTTTATATCAAGGTTAATATTTTACATAGGACAAGGTGTTTAACTCTTGTTTGTACATGTGTACATACTTTATGTACATATTTCAAAGAAGCAAAAATGTAATATCTAAATAATAAAATATTCTACATTTAATTCTATATATTTTTGCTTTAAATAATCATGGAATATATAATTTGAAATTAATTGATAAAATGACGAAATAAATAGCTAATAAGTATATATAATTATATAATTTATGTTGAAAAATCAAACATTGATAGAAAACCGTAGATACCAGAATTCATTAAAACATGCATATTATATCAGGAACTAAGATACAACTTTTGTAAAGTGTCAGTTCCAACTACAAATACGAAGTTACTACTTACACTAGTAAACGTACATTTTGAATTTGATTATCTCTAATGCATTATTATGTATGTTATCATTTTTATCTGTTCCCACCATCAAATTAAAATAAATATGTATAACCTAAATTAATTATTTAAAAAATATTTATTATTTTTGATGTATTTTTATTTCGATATATCATAATTGTTAATTGATTGATTCAATTCACTATCAAATAGTTCACATTTATTATAATTATAAGTGTTTGAAAATGAGTATTGTTGGATATATGTAATTTAATTAATATATTTCTATAATTATATTCAATTTAGGTAAATTTTAATTATTTCATATTGATATTTAGATAGTTTTTCCTTTTCTATTATTTTTGGCGACAAGATATCTATTATGTCTGTACTAAAGTATATTTCTTTATTTTTCTTTTTCTCATAACAATATATTTTTAGACAAAAAAACTCTATATAAATGTAATTAATTTATATAAACAGATTTATTATTCAAATTTCTGGAATTTTTTTGTCGATTTCATAAAGTCTCAAATGAAGCATCTTACATACATCTTACCTATTCCAACTCTGTCTTATGTCCAATTTCAATGAGATAAACGAATTTGAATTCACTAAATTCATATTTGTAGCGCACTAGTGGTATTTTTGCGGTCTTGAATTACCAATTTCGAATTTGAAGAACCTACATTGAAACCTCCACATTGAAATTTGTCACATTTGAAGGACATAATTCAGATTGTTTACTCATTTATACACATTTGAATGGAAAACCTATACATAAAATATTGTGCCTACTCCTAGATTTATTAAATTTGTTAAAATTTGCTAAAATTCGTTAAAATATGCTAAATGTAAATAAATGCTTTAAAATTTCGTCAAAAATCTCCATATCCATCCAATTTAGTACCATTTGCCAAGCCAGTTGAAAGAATTGTGTAAAAAACTTTTGGGAGGAAGAGAGAGATGAGTCATGAGTTGGAAATTTACATTCATATTACTAGTAGTGATCTTAGATACATAACTTCTGTGTTAAAACTATTATATTGCTCATAGATTGGGCTCCAGTAGTGATCTTGGAGTTTCCGATCATTCTGTTGATCTCATCACTGTAGCAACTGCAATCCACCGATTCGAGGATCTATCTGCCTTCTACGCTGAAGTTGAGCGGTGTTTGCGTCCCGGCGGAGTGCTCGTATATTTTGCGTACAACTTTGTTAGAGATGATTGTGGTGGGAAATCACCCTCTGACAACATTGCTATCAAGGTAATCAACTCGTGGTTGTGAATGTAAATTACATTTTTTAATAATTATACCTTAATTATTTATATTTTAAACGTGTGAATATTTTCTAAGATTCTCATAATATCTGTTAATTTGTTAATCTGTAAACGATTTACTTATGGTATCCTTTATTGTATACTTTTGTTTAAATTTAATTTTGTGTCCATTCCATAGTAATGAAGTGTTTTCTATAGATGCATTGTGCATAAAATATATTGTTACGCAACTATTTTCGTATATCAGAAAGTATTTAGTAAGGTGGATCTATAGGCCGAATGAGTTATCGCGCACTTGATTTTAATTGGTCGATTGGGGGGCAAGGGGTTATTAGGTTCCGTATTTTACCATGTTAAATTATTAACTAATAAGAATCGAGTATCATGGTATGTAATCTCATTAATTTTAATTGCATTCTCTTCTCATTTATTACGAGCTCTCCATCGGTCGTTTCCTCGCCAGCAGTCTCTACACTTTTTGAAGTATTGTAGTTCCTTGCAAGTATTTTTTGTTCTTCGCCAGTCTGTCCAGTTTCTACACGTGATCCATATTTTCCTGTGTATTAATTCAAATTATTATCCCATCTATTCAGAGTAAGTGCTATTTTTAATTAATGTTTAAATAATTAGATTTTACTATTATAACTTTATTAATTATAGTTAACGATTCGAATTTAAATCATTTAGAACTACTTTTATATATTTTTTGAAAGCATATATTGCACATAATTTTGCAATATATAACTAGATGACTAATGAGACAGTATAGCAAGGCAATGCATTTACTTTAATTTATGATGTCGCCTTGCATGGGATGAACCTGTGGATGTGGAAATATAATTTAATGATGGTGGGCGCAAGAGCGTAAACCATTTAGACGAATATCTATAGAGTGCACTGAGGAAGATAGACAAAACGTCTGCAGCTCTAAATATATATAGCCTTGATCGCATTTTGTTATTTATCGTTGAGCCTTAAATTACTCTTGTTCCATATTATTTGGCGAGAATTTTGTACAAAATGGCTATGAAGGATTGCATGACAAGAATTGCTGCTGTTTAAATTTTTAATAAAAATACATATGTGTAGTATATATTTTCAATATAATAATTTGCGCAGTCATATAAAAATGTGTTATCACCCAGGAGCCCACCCAATTTCTTTTAGTATAAAATACTTGTAATATTTCTTTAATAATTTTAGACTATGAGCTTTCCTTTTGAAGATCATGATTAATGAATAAAAGTGAGGAAATTATCTATCTTAAAATAGATTTTGGTAAAACTAAATGTTTGCACTGATTATTAAATGAACCATTATCATGTCATATTCCTCCATATAATAAGTATAAATATTGTACTATTTTATAATTATTTTAATATTCGGATATTAAATTGTCATACCATATAAATGCTTTCCACTCCCTTTGAAATAGTCACAAAATATCTATAATTATTATTTTATTTACTTTTATTTGATTTTACTAACATTTATCATATTTTATTGAATTTAAAAAAAAATTATCATTGCTAAAATTCCTTGAAAATCTATAAATATCCATTAAATCACTAAATATCCTAAATAACCCTTAACTTCTCAAAATATCTATTATTATTATTTTTTAAACATTTATCATATTTTGACACATTTTATCATTTTTAACAATCTAAAAATCCATAATAATCAATAGATATCCTTATAAATTCATAAAAAAATTAAAATTTCATAATTACCTATCTCTTAATATTTTTTTATTTACTATTAGTAGATTTAAACTATATTTTGAAACTTTTAGTACATTTATCATATTTTATCAAATTTAAATATTAAAAATCGTTGAAAGTCCCTTAACTTCCATAAAAATTCATACAGTGGTTGAATTTAGAAAATCTCCTCCAAAAATGTTTCAAATAAGACTTTAAGTAGCCTGCCCATGATTGCCATGATTTTGAGAAGATTTCCTTGTTTTGAGAGGATTGCTATGTTTTTGAGAAGATTACCCTGAGTTTTACCCTGATTCTGCACATACTGACTACTACTACTTTAAAGTAAGAAATCAATTAATTATTTAATTAAAAATACATTGACTTTATTGTTAAAATATGACAACACATATAATAATAAAACAGTCTTGTTATCTTCATCACTTTCAGTAGTTTCATCATCATATTTTACATAAATTTTATCAGGAAATCGAAACATTGAGTTTGAGAAGACTGCTCATACTGACTACTACTTTAAAAATAAGAATTCAATTAATTTATTTGTATAAATCAATTAATTTTTTGCATTAATTCTAATTTTTTCAATTAAAAAAAGACTACATGCGATCATTCAAAAGCAGTGGTCTCGATAAATTATATTCTGAAGTTATTAAACTTCTGGCGTCTCGATAGGTGTCATTTGTTTTTCAATTGTCGACTCTGGCAGTCCAACTTTTTGTTTTACTAATCGTAATTTCTTGTAAGCCAATCCAATTGGTGTTAAAGTTTTTATTCGTCAATCTACCGCATATTGAATCAAGTCTGGTAAGTTTGAATATCAATAGATGGTCCATCATTCTCAGAAACATATCAATTCAACTTGACATTATGAGTAATTTAAAATTGAAGTAGTAGGCGAGCCTTGGTTCTACAATACTTCGGAAATGAATCAATTGTTTTGATAATAAAGGTTTGCGGCGGTAGGGATGAAGTAGACGGAAGAGTTGGTAAAGACGGTGTCGGTTCTGCTGATGGAGACACTTGATGTGCTCGTTCCTCAACTTCACCTATACGTTTTTGTATCCCCATGCTGTAGATTGTAAAAATCTAAATCTGAAGACCTTTAGGCAGTTTTTCTCTTCTTTGACAGATTTTCCATTGCTATATATTTCTCTTCATCGATTAATACAAATCGTCGAAACAATTGATAATCTCCCTCCATGTTGCTTCTTTCGATTGCGCATGTGTCATGAGTTGTCTGATGCAAGTCCAGAAATAGGTAGGAATAGAGATTATCACTAACCAAAACTGAGAAATTTATAATTATTCCAAAAAGACTTTTGTCGTCCGAGTTGTCCAACTTATGTGTCATCGTGTTTTTGTTTAAACATTACCAAGTATTGGGTATTATGAGACCGGGTTCGAGTCTCACTTCCTTTTTGGAACTGATAGGCGGCGAAGATTTAGTCTCCTCCATTAAAATCATCAATCACCACAAAATCCAGAGGTTTTATAAGATTCAGCTCTTCCTGTATTGGAGGACCATCATATACAGTTATTATATCCGCCAAATGTTTTGGAAGCTTTTAAATTGTCCCGGAGAACCAGAGCACGTTTCCTAAGTCCTAATTGAACATTTCCTTGTTATGTTTTAGTAAATTTTCCACAAATGTTGTCTTTCCAGACATTGTCGGTCCGGCAACAATCATGCTGGCGTTATGCTCAATCGCATATCGATATTGTCTCTCTATATATTTTTTGAGAAAAACAATCTTCATTAATTTTGTTTATAATCAATAATAATAAACATATATTTTTTAAAATAATATTCTTAATGTATGCAATCGAACCGCATCAAAATCAGTTGAGTAATGAACAGGAAGAGGTGGAAGCAGAAGAAAGCAAAGAAAAGCTGACTGATAAATATAATGATAGCCAGGAAGAAGATTAAAGCCAGGATAAAGAGAAATAGAAAAATTTAAAACGTGTAGGAAAACTCTCTTGTTTTCTTACATCAATCATGGTCAAGCACATATTAAAAGAACTAACTCCCGATCCAATTGAGCAAAATTGCCTGGTCGAAATCGAGAAAATAGTTGAGTCGAAACTACGGGATAGGTTGCCATATCTCGATCGTTGCAATTCAGACTGTCAACTAGCATCAATATTTAAAATGAATAGAGGTTGAGGAGAAAGGGGTACTCTGCAAATTCCAAGGTCTCAGGGAGATGGCTATCAGACCGTCAATGTTTGGATTTCATGATCAAATTTTTGAAAATTGGGCGAAATAACGAAATATAGTTATCAGGACAGAAAAAAAGATGATGACTCTACTGAAAGGGAAGAAGATAACTAAACTGTTTTATTAGAATTTTATTAAATATTAATATGTGTTGTCATATTTTAACAATAATGTCGATGTATTTTTAATTAAAGGATTAATTGATTTCTTACTTTAAAGTAGTAGTAGTCAGTATGGTCAGAATTCTCAAAATCAAGGCGATCATGGGCCAACTACTTAAATCTGCGTCTTATTTGTAACATTTTTTTGTGGAGATTTTGTAAATTGGACTATTGTATGAATTTTCATAGAATTTTAGGGACTTTCAAGAATTTTAGATAATATTAAATTTGATAAATATGTGGCAATCAGGTATCATATCTATAATTAATCAAGTTTTTAATTGTAAAATAGAATTTTCAATATGCAATTTAGTAACATTCTATGAAATTTGTTAATGTTTTCATGAAAATCAAAGTATTTGTTAAAATCGAATAAGTTTCAATCAGGTATTGATAACTATAATTAATCAAGTTTTTAATTGTAAAATCGAATTTTCCATATGCAATATAGTAAGATTCAATCATTAAAATTATTGAAATCCCTCTTTATGCATAAAACTATTTTTTATCCTACTAAATATTCCCAAATAATAAAATAAATAAAAAATTGGAATGATAAAATAATATTTATTCAAAGGGAGTGGAAAGCATTTACATAGTACGACAGTTTATATATCTGAATATTAAAATCATTATAAAATAGTACAACATTTATTCTTATTATATGGAGGAATATGACATGATAATGGGTTATTTAATAATCAGTGCAAACATTCAGGTAGTTTTACCAAAATCTATTTCAAGATAGATAATTTCCTTACTTTTATTCATATATATATATATAGTCAGTCATATGAATGCTGTTCAATAGGGAAGCTCAAAATATATATTGCAAGTATTATATATTAAAAGAAATTTGGGCATGGCTCCTGGTCCACAATTATGATTTATGCAAATGTTTGCCATAATATTGCTGGAATTTTAAACTAATAAAAATTGAGGCTCCTGGGTGATAACACATTTTTAAATGACTGCGCAAACTAATACAAGTATTCTATACTATCGCAAATTTGGGCAGGGCTCCTGGGCCCGGTTATAATTAATTTGAATTTTTAATATGACTTGTAAATAAATATACCAATGATAATATTGAAAATATTTACTGCACATATGTATTTTTATTCAAAATTTAAACTAGTAATTCTTGTCATGCAATTCGTCAGAGCTGTATTGTCCAAGCATACAGCTAATTAATATGAAACAAGAGTAATTTGACAAGGCTCAATAAGTTTACTGATCGATAGCTGACATGGTACTCTACAGACATTCGTCTAAATGGTTTACTCTCTTGCGCCCACCATCAGTAAAGTATATTTCCGCATCCACAGGCTCATCCCATGCAAGGCGACATCATAAATTAAAGTATATGTACGCATTGTAACATTATTATATTAGAACTTTGCATTGCTATACTGTGTCTCATTAGTCAACTAGTTAGTAAAAATATGTATAAGTAGTTATAAATGATTTAAATTCGAATCGTTAACTATAATTAATCTAGTTTTAATAGTAAAATCAAATTCTTAAAATAACAAAATTAAAAATAGCACTTACTCTAAATAGATGGCATATTAATTTGAATTAATACACGTGTAGAAACTGGACATACCGGTGAAGAACAAAAAATACTTGCGAAGATCGACAATAGTTCAAAAAGTGTAGAGACTGCTGTCGAGGAGACGACCGATGGAGAGCTCGTAATAAATGAGAATGAAATTAACCTCTTGTGCACCTTCTTATATACCATGATACTCAATTCTTATTAGTTAATAATTTAACATATTAAGGTTCGGAACCTAATACCCCTACCCCCCAATCGACCAATCAGAATCAAGTGCGCGATAACTTATTCGGACTAGAGATCCACCTTACTACTACTTCAAAAGTTCGTTTGTATAATTTTTACATATATTTTTAGTATTTGACTCACAAGACGTACCTTGGACCATACTGGTCGACTGCAGCCAATGCATTATTTGTCGACAGATATAATTGTTTTAAGCCCATCTATATCTCCAATCAAAGGTTAGTAATTCTTATAAAAAAAACAACATATTTTTCGACTGTTTTTTTATACAACTTTTTTTAGTCTTGATTACTATAAAAAGATTTCATATATAATGCTACTTTGATCGGAGAATGTTTATTTTAAATGAATGTTGCACATTATATTCATATTTCAAAAATTTAAACAGATATTTTTTTACTAATATTTTTGTTTAAATAAATAAAAAATAGTTATCTAACTTTTGAAATTTTAAAATTTGACACAAATTTTGATTTGTTTTATTGTAAACATTACCACGAGACCAACATTCAGCAAAGTATCGATAGTATCTTACATGTTAAAGCATTAACAACGGTGAGACACATTTCCATTTTATAGGATCTCAACTCTGGTTCCAAGACAACGCCTGTTTTTCTTTTTTTTTTAAATTTAAAAAATAAAGATTAGGAGTAAAGTTTATCGATGTTATATTTTGTTGATAGAATTTTGCTTCACAATTTACTTTTCTTTAAACATAATTTTATTGTCAATGTTTTTTTCGATATTTCGATATTTTTGGCTTGTCTATCGGGATTTGTTTCTTGAACAGATTTGACTTTGAAAAGACTCTTCCTTGGTCAACACAAAAGTTTATTTCATT